>JAODPA010077967.1:11073-27638 GCA_025585075.1 Nepenthes mirabilis | reverse complement strand
GTAATTTTCATTTAAAGTTCTGACCCTAAATATTAGAAAAAATTATATATGACATTATTTTTCAAACTTATGAATTAAAACATGAAACAAAAATTTCAATTTCACTTAACAGCAAACGATAGAATTAAAATTGCTTCAAAATTTTAATTCCAATTTCGAATTAAGGATTCAATTCCCAGTACCAAATACATCCATGTGCCCTGATGAGTAATGCTAGGGAAGCACACTTTAGCTATCCTTTAGAGCGAGTGACAATATAACGTCTTATTCATCCATAAATAACACAATAGGTGACATGCCACTTGAGAATAACCTAAGAGTGTATGAAAAATACCTTTCTATCACGATTGATTAACTTCTGAATAGAATTTAGGCCTTGCTTCTTTTGATCTCCACGTATCACAAGTTTTCTTTATATGCTTTAATCCTAGTCAATTGAAAACACGAGAGCGATAAAGTATGTGCAAAATTAATCCATGGTGCATAAATTGCTGTACAGAACACATTTCCGTTGGCAATTTGGCAGCTAATCACTGCAGTTTTCACTCATAACCGATGCTATCTCTGTCTGAGATGGAAGAAATTAGACGGTGGTAGGCGCTGGGTCATGCATAGCCTATGAATCCCGACGGAGGGAATAAACCAATTAAAGGAAACATATAACATATACCAAAGCTACTTTCTACCAAAGGAAGGCATGTTCGACCGTAAACGGTAGCAGAATGACAATCATGTACCCTAGCACGGGCTAAGAAGATGCTCTGTACTGGTCAGTAAGGCATTCAAGCCACACCGATGTAGTAAGTCTTATTGAGTGAAATGTGCCATCTCGGTTAATCTGTTGATTGCTGGTATCTCCTGATAGCTCACATTGACATCAAGCCGCAATGTATTACACTATGACAATCATCTGCAATCAAGCAGCAAAATGACATCATAACGCAGAATAATACATCACAAATTAATAATAATGTTGTAAGCGATGTATTAGAAACCACATAATTTTTAACATAGTCAGATATGCTTCTGGGGAAAAAAAAAAAAGATTTCATCATTCTGAATCAGGCTCTTCTTTCTTCTTCTTCATTTTTTTTTTTTTCCTTCAATAGTAAGTTGACCAGACTTCATGAATATGGCACCAATATCTCTTAGATTACAAAAATATAAAAGAATATATACTGATTGATTGTTGTTAGACTTTCGGGCACAATGAATTACCTCAATAACAAACTTAGACCTTGTATTCACCAACGTGCATCCACTTTGTACACGACCATTTGTTTCCTTTGATCACAGGGCAGCCACCTGTGGGAAACCATAAGAACAATAAGTGTAACTTGGCACCAACATCACTGAAAGACATGGAGGAGAGTAAACATGGAGTCAATCCAGTTTTCCTGAATCAAAGAAAATCTGCAGAATCATGCAGACTTCCTACTTGGGTTTTCAAGCTGAAGCATTAATATATCAACTAACCATGTAAACTAGAAGGATCTAATGTCGCATCAGGCTTCATGCTCCAAAAAAGCAACGCATCACCCATTTTTGGTTTCACTGAAAGGCCCTTTTTAGCACACTCAGACAGCTCATTCCACCATGGAACAGAACTGATATTTCCTTTCGCAGCAGGGAACACTGTCTCACCACCTTCTTCAACATCTGACCTGCATTAGATTTTCCCCAGATAACTGAAATGAGTAAGGAAAGGGTAACATTCAGGTAGTTCCATATAAAAGTCTCGTCAGTTAAAATGTTAAAGAAAATATAGGAGTTACAAAAGAGTTGCAACTCTTACAAGTACATGAGAACAGTAGCAATCCTTTGGCCGCCATTTTTGGTATTGACCTCGTCAAGAAAGTAATCATAGTGAGGCTCATATTTCTGCCCTTCCTCATAGTGCAGAACCTGAAGTCCCTCTCCATGTTCTGCAATAACATCCTCATAAAAATTAAAATTTCCCACTAGAATTAGAAATCATCTCATACAATGCAGATATTGCAATGACAAGGCAAAATGCGGATATTGTACATCAAGAACTAACAGTAAAGATGGAACTACCATGCAGATAATAGAATGATAAGGCAAAATGAAAAAAAAAAAAAAAAGAAAAAAAAAGAGAGAAAAAAGAGGGGCAAACGAGACCTAATTGTAATAGTGAACTATTATTTCTCTATAGAATGGAAAATTAAAAAATGTTCAAGTAGAATTGGATACATCAGAACGACCTTCTTATAGTCAAACAAGAAAAATAATACTTCTTTGCCACACTAAGATTGAGCCAGCATGTGAATAACACTGAAGGATAAACAGCACTGCTTGAGATCCCTGATATTTGCACCATCAGGTAAGGCAATGCAGTTGCTTCTGCCTTGAGGATTACTCTCTGTTGTTTCATATGGTATATGATCAGATATCTTTCTATCTTCATGGAATGTACTGGTGTTTATTTAGTAGTATAGGCACCACCTACGGCGCAAGGTATTGTAATTGACAGAAAATACTGCTGATAAAAATATACTTTGCCATAGTATGCAATAATTCAATATAAGGATGACAATCATTTTCATCATAGGGTAACATTGATTTAATACGTTTTGTAATTACTACAACAAGCTATGGTGCAGCTGGGAATTGCTTCTCTTTTAGGAGGATAACTGACACTATAATAATACCCCCCCCCCCCCAGTCCCAGTTTGACAGCTCAGTTTAACAAAACCCTCATATCAAAAATAGAATTTATTCACAGAAAAATAACTGCTTCATGATGGAAAATAGAGGTCAGCTTTTATAAGATGCGTTCATGCATGACTACCAAACTTGGGCCCAGGGATACAATCTAGTCATCACTACAATTTTGTGGACTAATAATCAAGCTGTGGGAGTCAAAATCACATACAAGGATAACCTTAAATAGAACTCATTGTTGAGAGGTTTCATAGTATTGCAACCAAATAATCATGCCATCAATCCATTACTACAGTAAACTTTGAAGTAATGCGAAAGCATCATTAGTTTTCATACCTACAGGAATGAAGGTGAAGTCTGCTATTCTTTTTTCTATGTTCCGGATGACCTTATCCCTACCTCTTTTCAGAAACATTCCAGAACTCGTACGCACCCTAAGACAAGTAACATGGTGCTTCATATAAGAGTCTAGCTCGTCAAAGATGTTGAATGGTAGTCAATTAAATATTCTGTATCAACAATAATAAATAGGCAGAAAAAGGTGAGCTTTGGCGCAATAAACATTGCTCCATTTTTGGATTGGAGGTTAAAGTTTTAAATCACATAATAGCCTCTTTGCAGTGTAGAGGCAAGGCCACACAATCTGACTGTGTTTAGACCCAACAGCAATGGAGACTCAAGCAAAATGTTACCCTTACTCTGACCAAATGTGGCATTACCTGATCGAACTGTAATAAAACCAGCAGTGATGTGTCTTAGAGATACAAACCTGCTATCTTTACTCCGACCAGTTTTACTATCAACAACAGTCGACTTCGCCATATGGGGTTTCGCAAGGTTTATTAAGTACTCACATTCCTCCTCAGACTGTAAAAAATTAGCATCTGAAGTCAACAATCTAGCATTTAGCTCCCAGAACTTGTCACAACAACATAAAGTAACACAAACACACAAAAGCAAAGGCACAATACATGATGCACGGTGTTTTGGAGAGGAGAATGGGAGATGGCATTTGTGTTGATCCTATTTTCCTTTTTTTGGGAGTTTTGGGGGGGGGGGGGTGGGTGGGTGGTGATGGTTTCTAATTTATGGTCTTTCATTGATCATGCATCCAAGTAGTTGAACCAATAAAAAAGGCACCAAATGATGAAGAAGCTCAAATGCAATTGCCGGCTGCTAATAGGAAGAATAATCAATCCAAGTGCATGAGAAAAAAATTAATTTATTTTCTTTAATACCTAGCAAACTACATTTTCCTCCACATCAGATTGCTGACTGTGTATCTTGAGAGAGCTTCTTTGACTGTACAGTGCTGAGAAAGTGGTAATTTAAGCTCTATGATCAGCTATACATCAGATTGTAACTAACTGAACTGAATGAAAGCGAACGTCTAACGGAATCACTTCGGCTGACCAAAAATATTTATTATCTAGAGCTAGTAGAGTAAATTAGTTTTTAATTCAGTGTATTATCAAATGAGCTCCTATGAGGTGTAGTCGACTACATGAGACTCACATCACATTATAAGGTTTGAAATGGTCAGATATATGCATCCTCACCTTTGTGTAGAGAGGTTGTTTACATGGTTTGAAGACACAACCTTTAGGTTATAGTGGAATAACCTTATCATTAGGCCAAGACTAACCCTAAATTTGTTTGTGCAAGTATGCTGGAATTTATGCACTGAAGTAAGGATATTTTCAATTTAAAATCATCTTCTTAAGCTCAATTATTGCAGGACTCCCTCTCTTTTTTCTTTTCCTCTCTCCTCATCCACTTTTCTTCCCAATTTTGATTCTGACTCCGGTCACAAATTTAAAGTTCCACGATCTGTCTAGATAGATCATAACAAGTTCATAGCATAACTATCATCCTGCCTAAAAATCTGAAGTGGTGGCTGAGAAAACTTGACTGAAGTCCAGGTATGAGTGGATGCAACAGTTGGAGCAACATCACCTTTATTTTATGTTTGAAACACAGATAAGGATAGAAAATAAAGATACAGCCCAACACCAAAAATACAAGCAACTTCTTGAGATGATGAGGAGCCAAGCTCGAGATATGAGGGGAGAAGTGGGAATGACTACATAAGTTCAGAGGAGAATATTCCCAACTTCTAAGCAGCCTGAAGCAAGTGAACAATGCCTGCAAATTCCTGCCATAGGGCCACTTTCATCTCACTCCTATCATAAGATAGGAGGCCCTTCCTTCTGATGGAATTAACCCAATGGATGGATTTTGTAGAGACAAATATACTTCCAAATTTATCAAACTCCATAATCAAACAAACCAAAAATAGTCGTTTCATGGGTTAGATTAAGAAATTGGTGACTTGAGACAAAGTTTTCATTGAATTGTGTCCTAGATTTGGCAAAAAAGCAATGCCTTGATGTAATTGAACATCCAGCAACGTCCACCAAGCTAATACATTGGAAGAATATCACAAAAAAATTGATGAGCTTACAGACCAAGCCTGAAAAAAAAAAAAAACCTATTTTATCTCCAGATTTCTTAGTGGCCTAAAAAATGAGCTTGGGGCCACCTAAAAAATGTTCAAGCATAGTACCTTTTGCCCATGCCTTTGGACAAGCTAGATCCAATAAATTGATACTCGATCAAAATGAAAATTGAAATTCAATAGAATGTTGTAGTTTAGCACAAGCCTTAACCAATTGAGATCTTTTACTTCATCCATCAAGTTTCCTTTAGGCGTCAATCTTTCATGGATTCAGTTCAAGGAAGATTGGAGCCTAGAAGAATCCCTCTCGCTGAGTTCAAATGCCAATTAGGTAAAGCTAGTGGCAATCTAGAGCATTCTGTTGTGTGTAAATTTTTGTTTTGATTTGAATTTCAATTTGATCCATAGCTCAATTCACCAAAATAAGCTAATTGTTGAAGGATGGAGGTTCAGAAAAAGAAATCTTCTGAAAGTCAATTCCTCTCTCCCTCTCTCTATAAAAAGAATATTCTTACTTATTACAATGTCCCAGTACACAATTCCCAAATCATAGGCATGTGGGATCATATGTACATGTACGTATCCTTACACTGCATTATAAAGTTGTTGTTTCCATGCCAAATTAAAATCTGAATACATTGAGACTCAATGCTAGAAAATTGAACCAAATTTGAGGTTATCAGTTAGCTTGGCAGGCTGACAGACTGTAACAGATATAATCTAGCATAACAAGTTGCAGGTGCAGCATGACTCTATGTAGATCTCATTCTTTCATTAGTACTGTTATAGAAAAGACTACGTCCTCTCGTCTAGTAACTAGGCATCATCAATGTCGGACATCATTACATGACAATACAACAACACATTTGTGATTTACAAGTAGATATCGTTCAGTTAATCCTGTTTTAGAAAAGACTTTGTCCTCTCATTCTACAACTGGGCATCATCAATGTTGGAGATCATTACACGATAATATAACAGCACATTTGCCATTAACAAGTATAGAACAATCTTCCATATGTTACCACTAACAACTCGACTTGAAGTCAAAAGCATAATCATGCGAGAACATTACACGAGATTAAATCGACTCACTAAGAAATGGTGATAGATAAAGGCTCTAGGATCCCACGAAAGAATTTCAACCCACTGTTCTCCTCTCTCTCCTAATACCGTGCCCCTTCAGTCACAAGAAACATCCAGATCAACGTCAACCTTTGAATAACAAAAAGACCGATAACAACAGGGATTTGAATTTCGAACGACTTAGCGAGCAAGCGAATATTTCGATTTCAGCAATGTACGAAGGAGCTCAAGCATACCTTTCGAGAACCCTCCGACCGAAAGAGCTGAGATCGCGAGCCGGCCTCGCTTCTTCGGAACCAACAGGAAGAGAGAGAATACCGAGAGCTAGAAGCATGAGAAGTACGATTGTCAACATGAAAAGCATTGAGAGAACAAGCATGACAGCCGACGATCGTTTTGCCGAGAGTCGATTTTGCCTCGCCTTCGCCATTGTTGAACTTGAAGCTCTCTCTGGCCTAAACCCTATGTATTATAAATCTAACAAACCCTAAGAATTCAGTAAAAACGAATGAATTGAATGTATGAAGTGATGGTGTGAGAAAAAAAGAAGATCGAATTTGATTCCCAAATGTTTCAATTTCTTAAATGCAAATTGATTGACTTTATTAATCGGGGAGTCTGCGTCGGCGACTGGATTAGTGCTAAACCAACGAACATAGCGAAAACCGTTTACAAAGGAAAACAGACAAGCCCTACAATGACAAAGATGGTCTTTTATATTTTTCCACCGCCGTACTTCATAAAGTAATTTTACTGGTATACATAGAGGGGCATTTCCGTAATAGTGAGCAGCACGCGGATTCCGCAGCTGGGCACCACGTTTTACACGACCTGCAAATTTGACTCATATAAACCGTTTGGTTGAGAAAACAATGCCTCTATGAATGCATCTCCCCATGAGTTTTATTAATGTGTTGCTATGTCCAAGAGTTTGAACTTCAGAAATTATTATTAATGTTGACTGAAAATTATAACATTAGAAAATATGATACATAAAAAAGGCCTACTAGTTTTAAAAGCAATTACATAGATGGTGGAATTAATTACTTCTCTATTAAAATTCATTTACTTTTATTTACTTATCTATTATCCATGACGAATAATTGTCACTATCTCTTTGAAATAACTGCATCTTTATATAGAAGATGGGAAAATCTTCTGAATTGTTATTCTATTTTCAATTTTTTGAACTTATTAAGTATCTTTTTATATAAATTTGGTAAAAGGTAAGTCAATATAGGATGATAATGTGTCCCAAGATCCTAATTATTATATGAAATAGAGAGCCACTCGATCTTTTATGAATTAGAGAGTTACTCAATCTTTTAGTACGAGTCGAATTAGAGCGGATCCAATTTTCATCCTAAATAACAAATAAGAGGTCAAAGGATTGACAGGACTCATTTTTCGATTTATCCTCCAACGCTCAAATCAGAAATTTTTTCAATAAAATTTACATATGAGAGGATGTAAGAGAATACAAAGATGCATGTATGCGGGGATATGAGAGGAGGATTGAACTTCTGTAATACACTCGATTGGGAGCGGCTTTGAGGTGTTTGGAAAGTAGGGCTCCGAAATGTTGCACTCGGTGAATAGCTTACCAGGATGCGTCCAACGGAGAGCGACTTAGTAAAGAAGAGCAGTGTTAGGAAAGAGAGCTTGGTTCTTTCTCTACTATTGTTTCTCGTTCGAGGGTTGATTCAGTCGAAGATCAATCCCCCCTCTCTGTGCATTCTAGGGTTCTCTCATTTCTTCTCTCTACGATAGTAAAAAGTATTTGTAATACTTCGTAGAGAAGACTTTAGTGCCAAAACTTGTGACAAGTGTCCCGTTATTATTCGCCGGCCGTTGGAGTGTTAACTGGAGCCATCATTGTTAGATGTCGTCTTATGGTGGTGATGTAACCGTAGTTGGTGGTGGTTGACAGAGGCTAGGCTGTTTTTTGCATGGATTGATTTGACTGTCATTGGTTGGCAGGCATGGTGGTTTCGCATGGTTAACCGCTACGACCATTGGCTGTAGCATACTGCGCTGGCACATTCTACGTTGATAGACTGCTATTGATAAGGTGGAGAGTGGACTTAAGCGATAATTGGTTGAGTTATAGAAGCTGTCTGCTGATCCTGACCCGTTTTTTCCTCCTAAACTTGCTTGCAGTAGATGGGTTAATTAGACAGTCTCTTAGGTCTTACTTCTCATTGGGCTTCCGTGGCAAGTAAACTGGCTGTCGGATTGGCTTGCATTGTGACTGGGCCCATCAAATGAGTTTTTATATCAGGATTGGATCATTAAGTTCATATAAGTTCTTATATGATAAAGCAGATTCGAGACTACTTCTATATCATAATGGCAAATTTTTAATACTGGGCGAGCATTCATTCAATTGCTATGAGGGGTCCCACCCAGCACGTAGAATTTGAGTTGCCCGTGAGCAACTCTTGAATGCTCGTATATGAAGGAGCTGCAATTTTCATGCTCCTCTGTGTCTCCCTAGATAGGCATTTTGACTCAATCAGAGCTCTGAGAAAATTGCAGATGCTCTTCCTGACATTCAAGCGTGATAATCTACAAGAGGTCTCAGTAACGGAGGTATGGACTGTGGCACTCCGATGACAGACGTATTAGCGTTGCGGTAATTTGCATCATCATCAACATCGAACAATGGAGGCAGGGTTTAAGGTTGAAGCTCAGTAGAAGTCGTCACTGCGGTAATTTGCATCATTGCTTGATGAAGGAATTCTGCATCTGCCGTCTACCATGATGCCATCCAACTTTTTGAAGAAGGTTTTTTTTTATTTGCCATCAGAAATAAAATTTGTAAAAGAGCGATGAAAGTTACCCATCATTCAAAACCGAGTCATTTGTCATAGAATAACAATACTTATTCACCCAATATACTGAAAAGCTACGGCACTTGGTTAAAAAAAATTGCAAAATTTCAGTTTCTCAGGCTCTAAATAATTAAAAGAGAGACTGAAATAAACTATAAACCATTAGATCTTGAAACAATCCATTCCCAAAACCCTGCAGAGCACCGGCTGCAGATCTCAGTCGCCAGATTACCTTTCACTTCGAATTGGCCGCCTTAAATGTGGAGCTTTTCTCTCATTTTAGAAGATTGGGGGGAAAGGGGGAGAGAGAGAGAGAGAGAGAGAGAGAGAGAGAGAGAGAGAGAGAGGCCTGTCAAAGTTTTGAGGTTTGAGGAAGACCGGAAATGGACATAGAACGAGAGGTGACGGAACGGACTAGGAGAGAGAGCTGGATTCAAACTTGGGCTCATTATGTAACAATTTTCACAAGCAGTCATGAAGAAAAACAACTGTAACGGAAGAGAAGAGGAGAGAAGGTTCCGCAGAGCAGTGCAGAAGAATAAAGAAATGCTGAAAATATTCGGTGCAATATATATCTATATATATATATGAATAGAGAGCTAACTAACCAAAGAATAAAAGAATAATCGTACAATAAAGAAGAAAGAGAAATAACAGATAGGGTTGGCTGTGGCTGTGGTGCTTCATCTTGTGTGGTCCATTTCCTCTTCCTGATTATCCTGCTATTAGCGTAATGGAATAGTACAGCTCTTTTCTTATATTATAGTATTGACCTAATTTAATGTAATATTTTGTAATTTTTGCCATTATGACAATAACATGACCATGTTCCCCCAAACTTATCATATAATTACTCTACATGTAAAGTTAAATTGATGGATATTGCACAACGGGTAAAAAAAATGTCCTCCAAATATTTTTTTTCCCCCTAAAACTGAAATTAAAATGATAAATACTTATCATACATGACAAATTAAATGAATTCATTAAACACAATTTGCAAATGTGTGTCCCAGTTTGACATTGCTAATGTAAAAGTGAAAAACAAAGTTCAAATGGTGGTCTTTTTTCTAATTAAATATTAGCAGACGTTATTTAAATGTAAATAACATTTATATAATAACAAAAACGTCGGTAAAAATAAATTAATTTTAAAAAAAAGACAATTTTCTTCGGATATATATCACCACGTAGGACATGGAGGTAATGCGAATGCGTATGGAGACGCCGAAGATCGATGGGCAGAGCCGCGGAGAAGGGTTGGTTTGCCCAAGTCACCTTCGTTGACCAGAACTCTCTTCCCCTACTAATCGATCCGTTCTTCTCTCAATGGCTATGGAAATAGTCAATTTGTGCGAACTAATCAATGTCTTCTCGTATTATTAATACACAGATCATTGAAGAAGACAATCTCCCCAAACTAAAGCTTTCTACTGTGCCCAATTTTCCGATGGAAAAACAGCATAAATCCCAGAACAAGCTTTTCAAGTATCTTCCAAGAGCGGCTTCGGCTGTCAGCTTCCAAAACCCTGTATTTAGCCCAGGCAGAGACAAGAGATCGTCGGCCAAACACGGCCTAGGATTTTCCGGCCCGATTTTCACATCGACGTTGATACCTGACGCAGCCCGAAGGAAGCCCAAGAATGGAGGCAGTAGTTTCGATGTTGCCCAAGAGCCTACTTCACCGAAAGTTTCATGTATTGGACAAATCAAGCTCAAGCACAAGAAGAAGAAGATCATGACGATGACGAAGAAGAAATCTGTGCCGTCCGATTCGTCTCCTGATCATCGTCCTCCTCGTCATAAAGCTAAGCAGGGTTTTAAAATCCAGAAGATCTTCAGCAAGTCAAAACTAGATGGGAAACCAGACGATTGGAGTGCAGTTAGTGAAGCGCCCTCGTTGGGAATGATGAGGAAGTTTGCCAGTGGAAGGGAATCGCTGGGTGATTTCGATTGGAAGGCTCAGTTTAAACATGAGGATTATGATCGCGACTACCATTCTGACGAGGAGGGAGGAAGAGGCGGCGAACATGGCGACGAAGTAGGTGAGAAGGAGGTGATAATCCCTCATTCTGCACCTATTTTGGTAGGTGGGAGAGCAGTGAATTTAGAGGCAAGGAAAAGGAAAGAAGTAAATATTTGGAAAAGGAGGAGTTTTGTCTCACCACCTCCCCTTCAACTGTAATCAAGGATTTAATTGATTCAATTGCCCTTTAATTTACTCTATAGCTCCTTAATTGATGGCCCAAATATGTATGTGATTTAGTTTTTATTATGGCCGTAGTTGTATTTCGGTAGAAATGTATCTCCTTATCTGCAACATTTTTAATAATATACATGTACTTGATTTCTTTAACAATTGCTTCATTCATATAATTTTTATTTGCTAAGCGAAAGACAGTGAACCAAAAAAAAGAGAGAAAAATACTCCTCAAAAAAGATTTGATGATATTGGAATACGAACACCATCTACTAATTTAATCGTACATGATTAGAATTTTGTTCTAGACCTTTTACCAATAGAATCAATATTATTTCATAAAATTAGATTTTACCGGTAAGAATAGTTATAAAAAATAAGAATGGCTAAAATCAAATGGAGTATGGTGTTATCTATTCATGTAACAAAGGAAATCAATAAAATTGCACACCGCAAGCACCGTAAGCTACCCGAGATAGAAGTTGTAATAAATATTTATTTCATAGCTGTTTCCATAGAATTTAAATTATAAAAATGTGCAAGCAATTGATCATGGTCTGTCTATGAACGTTGATTTGATCAAAATAAGGTAAATCCATACTCATATATATATATTTTTATGTGACGCGTACTCCTTGGTATCTCAGGATCTCACCGACGAGCTCACCTTTACCGGAGCCGACGTACCTCCCACAAATCTTCCCGTCTCTGACGAACAGAAACGTGGGTACCTGAACCACGTCCATGTCCCTCAGGAATTGCATACAACTCTCGTTCTCGTCCCCATTCATCCGAGCAAACACCACAGTTTCAGCCATCTGCCTCGACAGTCTAACCACCGTCGGATAAACCTTGACGCACGGCCCACAGTGCTTCAACCCGACATCAAGAACAATCAGCTTATGATCGACCCGGTGGTCGTCAATCAACGCCTCCACATCCTCCCTGCAGTGGAGCTGCACTACGCCGGAGTGGTTGTCCCCGTAGTACAACACGTCGCCCAGTAGCTGGTTCGGCTGCACGCCCCCTTCCTCGTGCACCTTCTCCATGCTCTTGTAGAAGGTGAAGTGGGGTACCTTTACCACGTTCTCCCTCTGGAAGATCGCCCGGGTATTCTCCGACTCGTCGCCGATCACGAGTAGGAAGATGACGTCGCTGCAAGTCCTGCTTAGGTCGACCATGAAAGGGTAGATCCCGTGGGTTTGGTAGCTTTGGCCGGTGGCATATTCTACTACAACAAGCTTGTTCTTGGCCGCCTTCAGGGCTTGGTCAAATTCTTCGATGCTGTTTATTTTTTGCACTCTCTCATCGCTTCCGGCTTCCTTCGTGCCGATGCTAGTGCTACTTGCTGTGGCCTTGGGGATAAGATAGAAGCGGGCCGTCTTGAGTTTTGAGATGGGATGTTTGGATCTGGCGAGGGAAGAGAGAGGAGATGAGGAATGAGAGCTTAGAGGATTAAGCTTACGAGTAATGAAGATATTGCAGGGTGAAGGTGGTTTGGCTAAGAAGCTGGTGAAAGCAGCCATTGATTCTTGGGATGTAAGAGAGAGGGAGAAGAGTGAGAATGGGGGAGGAGAGGGAGGATGAAATTATGAGAGGAGGGTGGGGCATTCAGAAATTGAGGGGAAGGAGGGCAATCACAGCCACAGGTTCTGGGTGGTGGATGGCTTGACCAATGGGGGCACACCCAATTGAGTTGATTTTTTTTTTTTTTTCTTCTTCTTTTCTGGTATCATACATTACTGATTGAGGTGCTCCTATCCTTCTTTTGGCTTTGAGAGGATAAGTACACCTGATTGATACCGTGAACTTGGTAACAGGCTTTCGTACCTCTACACCAATCATCACCGTTCATCCTATATCTAGGGCGTTGTTAAACTTAAGATGGTTTATTTATATATACACTAAGTTTTCGTAAACAATAATTTAAAATATTTTAGATTATCCAACTATATCGAAACATTATTTGGGAGTAAAATATCCTGGGGGGATAAAAAACGAAAACTGTGGCCATTCATTGGGAACATTTTCAGACCAACCGGCATGTTTAGCGCCTTCAACTGCTGTCATGCAACAAAAAAGAAAAGCAGACCATATATCAAGTAAAAAGCTTCACCAAAAAATTGTACAATAGCCGCTATGGTTGGCTTTACTTCTAAACAGCAACTACAGTTTATCCCCAAACAAAGCAAGTCCAAATCACGGATCACCGCACCATGTTTCCAAAGCAGCAAAACTAGGGGAGCACATTAACTAGCATAGGCACCATAGCAACGCCTATATACCCAGTCTGGACTCCCATGCAGAGAATATGAACTTGACCTCCGTGACCCACCTGCATAAGGTGAGCATCAAGGGGAATAGCCTCTACGACTACCTCGATAAGGTGAGCATCTTAGAGATCTCCTCAAAGTCAAAGTCATGACGTCCGTAACTGCCTTGGAATCTACCTCCCTGATTGTCAGAAGAAAATATTGAAAACCAAAAACAAAGTGAAAACATGCATTTAACACTGAACTCTAAGCAAGAGTTGGAAATAGAATTTTGGCAAAACAATAGAGCTGTCATTGTATGATCTGATGGTTACAAGTTCAAATTATATAAACGACCTCTTGTATATAATATAAGGTAAAGCCATGTACTATTGACATATAAATAATTCAACCGTTTAATAGACTCTATATATAACAAGAGCTTCATACACCGGACTGCCCAACTATGAGCAACCCTTGAGTTTCTCAGGCATGCTTTGTTATCTAACTTCAAGTTAAGCTTACATAAATTCACATCCGAGTTGAAATTTGCCAAGTGAGCAGTAGTGAGTCAAGTTTGGAGTGCCCTGATATGGCCAAAAGTATAAGCAGTAAGTGAAGCTGAGTTGATTGCTAAAAAGCAGAAGGTAAATTCCTCTACATGATTAGGGTTTCCCTCCCCCCAGCAATTGGAGGAGACGCCGAGAGGCACAACTGAGACACTTGACTGTGCTGAGGGCACTGGTACGAGGAAGAAATCAAAGGGCCAATGATCAGGTGCATGTTAGGACAGAACCCATGAAATTCGTGGAGATGAAATCTGAGAGGCCAGACTCAGAGCAGACACAATCAGAACCCATAAATAGATGGCAATGAACAAGGGACAAGACCAGAGATACACTGTCAACAACACGCAAGATGAAGTGGTGGAAGATGGAGATATTACATCGATCTATCAGGGGCATGGCCAGTACTCGCACTATCTAAAAGTCTAAAAAGGTAGACTCTCTAAAGACTTGGAAAACACAATAATTGTTCAACTGTTTGGCAGACTGCTGGGTTGTTACAAATCCCTCTGTGATAAAATTCCTCCTGTGGAATTTGAATGGGAGCAATAAGGTTATCAACATGGATTTCAACTTCTACCAGATTCAATTTTCCAACCCAAATGACCATATTAACGTTCTGGTCAAAGGACCATGACTGGTTTACGAACACTATTTATCTGTTAGCTCCTGGAGCCCAAACTTCAGACCAGCAGAGAAGACGACGTCAGCCATGGTTTGGGTTACACTTCTGAGTCTTCCAGTTCATTACTACAGGAAGAACATATGGTGGGCTATAGGCAAACTGAGAGGGGAACCAGTGCGGGTGGATACAAGCACAAATGGCAGATAGAGGCCAGTTTACAAAAACTGCTGTGAAGATCGATCTGAATAAGCCCTTGTTTGCCAAGTTTACAATTGATGAGGAAATTCACAGGGTAGGTATGAGGGGCAACCAGAGATTTTTTTTGGGTGTGGGAGGGCTGGACATACCCATAGGGAGTGTGGATTTGATGGGCGCAGCAACCATTTCCAAATTGTAAAGGAAAAGGGGTTAATGTTCCAGGAAATGACCAAGAGACCAGGCACGCTGAAGAACAAGGCCAACTGCCATAGGGGACTTTGGCCAGTGGCTACATGCACGCACTAGGCAGAGAAGACAAGGTAGAATGACTGACCCTAAAGGCCAACCGCCAAGGGAGATACCTAACAGGCAAGACACAGGAGGATCCAGATTTAGTGCACCGGCTAATCTGGTGGAAGAAGAGAAATTTCCACAACAAGAACAGCTATACTGGAAGAAAGCATGGCTACACATCTATCGACGACAAACAGGGGCACCTGCTTCCCAACAGAGAGGGGCTAAGCCCAAATCTGAAAACACACGAGATGCTTGACCACAACAGCTCATAAGCCTACCAAAGCCAAAACAGATAAAAAGAAGACTAACCTGACCCATCTAGCCATAAAGCCAAAAAGCCACACCAACCAATGCACCTCGATCTCAACTGAAAAACCCAAAGAATTTAGAGGAAACAACAATAAAAATCCCATACTCCATCGAGACCCTTGGAGAAACAACAAAGTTCAAACGCAATAGAACCCCCAAACCGGAAAGAAGATAACTCTCCAGACCTACAATTTAAACCCCATAAGTATGAGCCTCCTAGAACAGAGGAATTCTTCAGCTGTGACTCAACAGACCCCACTGAAGAAGACAGGCTAATGGACATAGATGATAAGCAGTTCAGAAAAGAGGAAGAGAATGAAGATTAAGCCATGGGAGAGGCATTCCTCCCAACAGTTTAGTGTCTTTATGCAGATAATTTCTTGGAATTGCTGGGAATTTAGGATTCAAATGTGAATTTAGGGAGATCAACAACGGCAAGATACCTGAGATTTTTATCATCCTTGAACCCCATATAAATGGAAAGAAAGCTAGCAGAGTGTTTACCAGATTGGGTTTTGATGGGGATGTTCTCAGCGAAGCAAAAGGGTTCTCCCGTGGGATATAGGTGCTCTGGCACAACAACCTTGTGATATGGAAGCCCTAGAGATTTTGGAGCAGGATGTGCACCTCAACGTCAAGAACAGGCATGGGAAGGCTGACTGGATCCTATCCACTGTCTGTCAGTCCAAAATTTCATAAGAGGAAATGACTGGGGGTTGATGTGGAGGAACTCTCACATTGCACGTCTATCCCACGGTTTGCCATCGGCTGACTTCAATGATGATAGGTGTTTACCAGAACCGTGAACAATTTTTTGACCAGAACAGGCTGGACCAGTTCTGCAAAATCAGAAACCAAAACTGAACCGGTTTAAATGGTCAAACAATTAACCTGTTAGCCGATTTTAGACATCATAATATTTTTATTCAAATTACAAACATATAACTAAATTTTAAATTTAACAAATATCCAAATAATATTTTAGCATATAAATTACAATTTCTAATAATAATTTAGTAACAGACTATAAATGATATAAGTTTCATTCAACCACG
>JAODPA010077967.1:0-11068 GCA_025585075.1 Nepenthes mirabilis | reverse complement strand
TATATTATTGACTCGGATACCTGTTAGTCAAAAATTGAACCGAAGCCTAATAAATTTTAAATATATTAACCCAAAATCAAACTGAACAGTTTGGTTACCCCCTTTTTAGGCTTGGTTTTATTGGTTTCGGTTTGGTTTACTGGGTTAACGGTTTTTGGGAACACCCTTATCAATGTTATCCTACTCTCGGATGAAAAGCAAGGCAGAACAAATGCTAAGTGAAGCAAATGACTTCAGCTTGAAAACTGGACAGAGGGTTATGGCCTATCTCATATTGGAAGCGAGGGTCCAAGATTCCCTTCGTGGAAAATGAGACAACCCTCAGCCTCAGTCTGCAGCTCAATAGAGTCCTCGCAACTGACGAGTGGAATGCCAAATTTCACAAAGCATGTGTCACAAATCCACAAAGAATCTCATCAGACCATAGTCCCATTTGCCTCAAGACACAAGGCAACTCAAACACAACTCCAAGTAAGAGAGACTGTTTCGTTTTGAAGCCAAGTGGTACAATCATCCAAGGTTTGAAGGAGTATAACAAACTTGGAAGAGAGTGAACGGGCATGCATGCAGGAAACTCAATATACTAAAAGAACACCCTCAAACAGAGTTTGGGAAAATCAACCATGTAAAGAGGAAGCACTGTAAGTGTATCCTAGATGTGCAAGAAAAATTGTGCAGAATCGACTCATCCAGACTCAGGAGGATATACAGGAAGATCTTGGACAATGAGGAGATGTATTGGCTCCAAAGAACTAAGACTGAGTGGATGGTTCATGGCAAAAGAAACACAAAGTATTTTTATGCAGTAACTGTCAATCAAATAAGGCATAACAAATTACCATCATGAAAGAAGATGATGGAAATTGGCAAAATAATATAGATGTGATAAAAGGTATGGCAATTGATTACTTCAAAAATATGTTCCATGATGATTCTCCTATCTCCAGCGACAGACCACCTTCTAACTGGCCAGCTATTGGTAGCTGTGAGATGGAGGAGCTGATAAAGCGACCCAACATGGAAGAAATCAGAGGGGATTTATTCTCTATGATTCCCCTAAAGTCACCTGGTCTTGATGGGCTTCAGACAGTCCTCTTTTAGAAATCAGGGAAAACAACCAGAGAAGATCTCTTTAGCCTTGTGGACAGTGCTTTTCGGAATTGCAGACTTCCGGAGGGCATCAACCATACCTTATTGATTATTATACCAAAGACCCCTACACTTGAACCTTTCAAGCAGTTTAGACCAATATTTTTATGCAATGTGGCCTACAAGGTTATTACTATAGTGGTGGTATGACGACTGAGGCAAATTCTTAGCAGAATTACAAGTCTTGCTCAAGCTAGTTTCCTCCTGGAAGGACAGATCACAATAATATTCTAGTTGCACAAGAGATTATTCACTTGATGGGTAGGGTGAAAGGAAAAAAATGCAGGTCTTGTTCTCAAGAATGACTTAACCAAAGCATACGATAGAATCCGATCAAACTTTGTGGAAGACTTCCTGGTAGGCCTTGGAATTCCCTAGAGCCTGATACAACTCATCATAGAATGCATCTCAACAACCTTTTTTGCAGTTCTGCTCAACAGTGAGAATACTTAAACATTTTCCTCCTCATGTGGGCTTCGGCAGGAAGATCCACAGTCACCATATCTGTTCTTAATTTGCAATGAAAGACTATCCCACCTGATCAATCTTGAAGTGGAAAAAGGTAGCTGGAGGCCCATCAAGGTGTGCAATGGAGAACCTGCAATCTCACACCTCTTTTTCAGTGATAACCTTCTCCTTTTCGTGAAAGCAAGCATAAATCAGATTGAAGTTGTCAACAAGACCCTTGAGAGATTCTGCCAGGCTTCGGGAGAATGCATTAACACACAAAAATCTGAAATATACATCTCCCCAACTGTGAATAAAGATCTTGCTAGAGAATTTCAGATGTTATGCAGATTCAGGATAGTGGGGGACCTGGGGAAATACCTTGGAGAAAGTGAATGGAAGATTCAGGGATTAGAAATCAAAATACCTCTCTATGGCAGGTAGAGCTACGCTGATACAGGTGGCCACTCAAATAATCCCCACTTATTTAATGCAAACTCATCTTCTCCAGAAAGTTGTGTGATACTCTTGACTGAATTAAAAGGAACTTTATCTGGGGAGATGAGAGCACATCTAGTCCAGTGGGAGGACGTGTGTTGTCCCAAGGAAACAGGTGGCATGGGAATTCTAAATGCTAGAGACAACAATTTGTCAATTCTTGGTAAACTGGGGTGGGAATTGATGCCAGGTCAGAAGAACCATGGGCTCAAGTTCTCCAGAGCAAATACCTCAAAACGGTGGATTTCCCTACAGTCAAAAATAAGCAATGATCTTCAAGAACATGAATTATTCTAAAAACAAGAGACCTGGTTGCTCGGGAAACTAAATGGTTAGTTGGAAATGGTGAGAGAACCCGATTCTGGAAGGACAGATGGATTAGTGACAGACCACTTATCCTCAAGACCTGAACCAACATCCAGAACTGCAGCAAGACCTTAACATTGCAGAACTGATCATATCTGATGGCAACTGGAATTGGAGCATGATTCAAAATTTCCTGCCAAATGAAGTTTGCCTCAGCTTGAGAGCCTTCCTCCGGACAAACAGATGTAACGAGGACAAAGTGATATGGAACAGCAGCTCAGGTATGTATAACGTTAAGGATGCTATGAATTGTAGCAAGACAGATCTTCCAAGAAAAGCAAATGGTGGAGCAAGATCTGGAAAATGAAATTCTCACCCAAAACTGATTTTTCGCCTGGCTGATTGAGATAAAAAAAATTATTGACAAATTAGCAAAGAAAGATGCATGACCTATTCTGACAAGTGCCAGCACTATAATGAAAACAAAACCACAATTACATCCTCAGAGACTGCCACATTGTATGTCAACTTTGGAAGGATGACCTCGGTTGGAAATATAATCCCACCATTTATTTTCTTTCACTTTTGACATGAATTGGGATGAACCTTCTGAATAAGGAGAATGCGATAGTTCTTGCTTGTTCCTGGCCACCATCTGGTTTCAATGATGCCAGAGTAATACTGCAGCACTCGACAAGAGCTTCAGAGAGGATGAATCAACCACCAAACTGAGTCATGGCACTGGAAACTGACCAGAAATCAGTATATCTCCTTCATCCTTTGCTACAAATTAATGGGCAGACTTTCAGGGGACAAAAATGGGAAGCTCTGCCAAAACAGTGGTATAAAGTTAACACTGATGCATATGTAAACTCAAATGGTCATCCGAGCATAGGGGGAATCAGAAGGGATGATTAAGGTAGATGGGTGTTTGAATTCTCAAGATTCATTGGAGAATTGAATATTGTTTCTGCGGAACTGAAGGCTGTATATTGGGCTAATATGAACTGGAGGGATAAGAAACTTGAAGGAGTTGTCATTGAATCAGACTCACTTCTAGCCATCCAGAAAATAACTGCACAGATTGTGGTATATGAACCAAACAGGTAAATCTTACTGGCTGTAAGGAACTGATTGCTAGAAAATAGACCTGTTGGGTGGCACGCACACAGAGAAGACAATAAGGTTGCTGACCAATTAGTGAAGATGGTAATGGAGTTGGAGGTGGATTTTCACGAATGCCATGGGATGCTAGTGAGAGTTAAAGAGACCAAACTGAAGGAGGCGAATGAAGGAAAAGGATACATGGGTGCATGAGCAGACTACCACATGGAACCTAGCTGAAGTGGCTCTTTCTTCCAGTTTGTTATTTTGACGTTTTTAACAATGTTATCAGAAAAGGTCAGGCTGGGTTTTTTGCTCAGATCTTGGTCCAGAAGCAATTGATGTTGGTTTGTTAAGCCAGAAACTGAGATTGAGGAAACTTCTAAAGAACAACTTTGAGTTGTTTTCTTTAACCACACTAAAATGACTGAGCATTTCACCTTTCGTTTAGTATTGTTTTGTTGTTTTCGTTCCCTTTTTTGAGGGGACGGGGAGCACAACACTGAAGAGGAGACTAAACGGAACCTCTAGATTTGCCCAAACCAAGATAGTGTCCTGGTGTTGGGGTCCTCGGCCACTTCCTCCTACACTGAGGTGTTAAAACAGCACTTCAATCCTATTTCTTCTACTTAAGCATTTAAATAAAAAGTCCACAAAATATATGAAGTGATGCATGGATCGGTAAAAAAATTTGAAATTTTCCAGAAAAGCACAGAATGTGATTGCAAGTCAAGCTCATAGAAAATCAATTCAACACTTTACAAGAAAAACACGAAGGCACAAGCATGCAAACACACGGGGGAAAAAAAAAAAAGAGGAAAGCTTGCAGTGATGTTGCATCTTATCAAGCATCAAGCTTGATGCATCAAGCAATATGCAGACAGGCAGATGCACAATAAAACTCATAGTAGAAAATACAATGGATAAAACCATTGAACAAGGAAACATTCACAGCTAGAGAGGTTATTCGAGCCTTACAGGAACAGTGGTACTAAAAAAGGTTATCAGGGATGAAATACCATAAATGCCTGATTAGAATTGTCAAAGGTTGAAAATATGAGTTGATTAGTTGACACAGTTGATGGGCAATAGGAAAGTTTATTTGTTGTTGGCAATATTTGCTACATTTAGTTGCTCAGACACGTGCAAAATTTGTTTAGTTGGCAATTTGATCAGGCTGTTTGCCTAAGGATGAGATGGATGAACTCATCATCTTTTATTGCTGCCAACATAACTGAAGCATTGTAGTCTGAATGTAACAAAAAACCCCCAAGTTAAGAAAGAAAGGACAAACAATCAAATACGCCTCAATAGAGATCTTGTTCCCCATGTGAAAGAACATTACCTTCTCCACAGTGATCTAACAACCTTCAAGAATTGACAGGTTAAGATGCTTGACAAAATGATCAGCATCCTCAACAGTATCTATGGTTACAAAAGCAAAACCTCGAGAGATGTGCGCATGTGGCTCCACAGCCAAAACAATGTCACTCACCTGACATTAATTCACACGCTCCTAACAGTTGACCTAAAACAGTTCCACATAAATGCACTAAAATAATCAAAACAAACATAATGATGAATACATAGTGAACTCACTTTTCCCTCCTTGGAGAAGTGTTCCTCAAGACCCCATTCTGTGATCCTTGAAGGTAGGCCCGTGGCAAAAACTGTGTTTCCATGGTTCACCGCATCACCCTGACAATTTCTCACAAGGATCGGCCATTGAAGATGAAAAGGGAAAGGATCAGACATTAAAGAAAAGGGCAATATATCCAAGTTTC
Organism: Nepenthes mirabilis; assembly: GCA_025585075.1. Lineage (NCBI taxonomy): Eukaryota > Viridiplantae > Streptophyta > Magnoliopsida > Caryophyllales > Nepenthaceae > Nepenthes > Nepenthes mirabilis. The sequence continues at coordinate 5,780 of JAODPA010077967.1, read as the reverse complement.
ACCAGCAACAATTTCTTGATCTGGATCTGGATCTGGATAGTGAGCATGACCTGTGCCTTGTGAACAAGACCTGGACCTCAACATTGCCAGGGATCTTGATCATTGAGGTGAAGGCGATCGAGAACACCTAACATAATATATGAACTACCAACATGGGATGAAAGAAGAAAAATAAAAGCCATACAAAAAACACAAACTCAGTCTTACAAATTAGTACTAGACAGACGAAGTAAATGCTGTACTACATTATCTGACATTATTCCGAGCAATGAGAGCAACTATAAAACAAGCTGTGGAAAAAAAAGTTCAGGGAAAATAAGATCCTAAGAAAGTCAAGATGATGACTAATTTTATCAACTCTTGATATAAAGGAGAATATTCAATTCAAAATGCCACCCATTCACACTAGAAACCAATCTCCTTTTTTCACCCGAGTAGAGGCCAAAATCACAGACTTAAAAATTATCATTTTTATGTTTCCCTCACTCTAGAAAAGACTAACCATCAATAATAATAAATTTATTGATCCATTCTCCATTAGGTTTACCCCTTAAGGCCTTGTAACCGACCCATTCCTTCTTTCTCAGTATCTTCCTTCAACAGCCTCATCACCTGTTCCTCAAGACCCATGACTCATAGGAGAAATTCCAGTACTTGCCCAAATCCTCATCCAATGAAGAAGAAGCTCAAAAAGTGAGACCTCAGAATCATAATATTTTGTCTCAACCTAACCACTTCATCACAAACAATAGCTACATGTTGAAGAAAATATTAAGATCAAATGAAGAGTTACATGTTTAGTAATACTTATTGATTGGCCTACTCTTGATAATCTTGCCTTAGATGCACTACTTGCATGGGCAAAAGGCTAGCTTGCAGGGATATATGATGCCAGAACAACTAAATTTCTGTGTGATTCAATCATCGAACAGAATAAAATCTCAGTGTCACAGCTTGTAGAACAGAAGCACGGTGTGGATTTTTACATTTTTTGGGATAGAGCCAATTTGTGACGTAAAAATGGTCAACCAAATACTGCTACATGCTAGAAAGATATATTTATGTATGTATATGTCTGTGTGTGTGTGTGTGTGTGTGTGTGTGTGGTTCCTTACCCAAACGTTGATGGATTTTATTTCATTTATTTTTTGGTGGGCGGGATGAGGAGGGGAAGTTAGAATGTGTATCAATTTCCATGTGGATTTCAATTTGATTATGAATTAGCTTTTCACACACAACCACAATTAGTCTCATAGGAAAGATATCTGACATGATGGATGAGTAAAATCCATAGAGGATTCCATATGCTTGCTACCATAAGATGTAAAAAAAACATATAAACATTAATCGAATTGAAGTTTACAACCTGAGATTTTGTTTTATCATGAATCCTATCACCATTCACCTTTTTTCTCTAATCAATCAATAGATCTCTTTACTTGTATGAGTACATTTTTTCATTTTTCATTCCTAATGGGCATGTTATGAGCTCACCTAGAAATTAAAGTCATACAATTCTTTGTTTTTGTTTAGTTCATGGACAAACAATATCGGATCAGGCCTTGGGGTCAGGGAACATTAGCAAGGTGCACTTGCCAAGACAATGGATGGGGCACACCTTTCTCCAGACCAAAGGAAACATGAAAAAAGGATCAAATAGTATGACCAATTTCGTTCTTGTTGTGCGATGCTCCATAAAAATCTATTGTTATACCTTTCCTCCACCAAGAAACCTTCATTCTAAGTCACAAGAGCAATATTTCTTTTTTTAAGAACTTCTCTTCTTGAATTTATATACAAATTAAGCTTGAGGAAAGTAAGTTTTTTCAATCATTAACTCAAAACCCCAAAATCCTAATCAATATTACAAGCAAAAATAAGTACAAGACCCAAGAAAATTGCTCACATATCAGTGAGTGAGGCTTATTTCGGTCCCACGACGAGGTCCACTTGGGACCAAAAAATTATTTAAAAAACACAATGAACTAAAGAAAATACTTTTTCATTCTTGGTTGGGCAAAAAAAACTGACAACCCTTTTTTATGGCAAAATTTAACGAAAATCCCTTCAAAATATCCATTCTAGTCATTGAGACATATTTAGAAAAACAACAATAAATAATGAGCATATTAATACTACAAAAGAACGAAAAATTAATATATAAAAATGAAAAATAGAATCATATAGGAAATATGAAGTCTGAAAATATGGATTCACAAACTAATTCCCACAGATGTCTATTTGCCAGGATTCATTTCTTAATAGTGGTCAATCTTTTGGGAGTTACGTTCATAATTGAATATTATGCTCAAGCAGTGATATTCTATCTTTCAAAAATCACTACCTTCATCAAACCATACGCGATTTCCCAGCAGCATTGCCTCTGGCTGCAAGAGCACCCATTAGCAAAAACATAAATCAAACTCTTGTCATAAGCTCGGCAAAACGGCCCTTTGGTAGCAGTATGACATCCCTGAAAGATGCATTACAAAACTCTGAACATAAGCTAGGACCTAAACACCGATGTTCCATATACATCCGAAAAATACAAGCAGCTATAGCTACCAAAAAAATTTTCACCTTTTCAGGTTCCAAACTATCTACTAAGCGACTGACCCTCGCACTATAAATTCATGGCTTCCGGAATGATTATATCAGACAATCAAATTAATGGTTCAGCATTAACAGCGCATGGAGAAATTGAACTGATATGTCAAGAAACAAGCAACGAATCCTCCTGAGCAATTTTACCGAGATACCAATTCCGCAAAGAATCCTCCTGCAAAACAGATACGAAAAATGGATCCGCAGTCAGTGACGTAAAAATCAGATTGATTAACAGATACTCGCAAAGAGGACGTGAAAAGGGATTTTTACCATTGCTGTGCTGGAGCTGAAGAGAGAGAAAGCAAGACATGCAACGATCGGTGTTACAGTTTTTGGGGTTGTTGATTAGGGTTGGGGTTTGGCTCCATTTATAGTTTCTCCTTGGCGCCATTTCCCTACGTGCAAGTGCCAGCGCAAGTGCAAGTGCAACGGTGAGGGGAACACTTCTACTGCCAGTGTTGCTCGGGCCACACCGAAATCGGGTCACCCGATCTAAATTATTAATATATATATATATATAATGAATGAATAGTTTTTAAAATATTAATATATAACAAAATAGTAAAACGATATTAACGTGATCAAAAAACTTACCAGCTCACTTCGTCTCAAGCTCAACCCATATTAAAACAATATTAACCAAGCTTGGATGTTTTGTAACGTGAGGAGGGTCACAATGAATCAGCATGTTAAAAATGTAAAATACATAGTAGCAGGAATTTTCATTTTATCAGTAACATCAATGAAATAGTTGAATACAGTATCTAGATTATTGAAGCCGTTTTCGGCTCCAATTCCTTTCTGAATCGAAATGGAAGTCGATATCATTTATCAGAGACCCACTTTATGGAAAGCCTAGAGAATGATACGCCATACAAGTAGACGGAGACTGGGCTCCATTGTCTTTATCTCCCCTTTCTTCCGAATATCGGTGCGGGCGGGAAGTTCCAAAACCTGAAAAAACTGAACCATGGGAGATGATCCGAGGGCCTCATTCTGCCCTTATAATCTTGCGATCTCTCCTCTATTCGAGCTTGATTATCAACAGCTCCTCATACATCAAACTCCGTCTTGCGTTCCTATACAATTTGACGTCGAAAAAGTGTTTCTGCAGTGCCCGTTTCCCTCAATCTCATTCCCTCATTCTTACTCTAGACTCTTGCTCATCTGTCTCAAATTGCCAGGCAGTTCATGCTCGCGTGATTAAATTGTGTTACATCAATGATGATTTCATTGGTGATCGTTTGGTGTCGCATTATGTTAAATTGGATCACAACGAGGATGCACACAAGCTGTTCGATGAAATTCCTCTGAAGGACTTGGTTTCTTGGAATTCCTTACTTTCCGGGTTTTCGCGGAAAGGGCATCTGGGTAATTGCTTGAATGTGTTTTCTAGATTGAGAATCGAGGAGGGCGTGGAACCCAACGAGGTGACGCTCATATCCATTGTTTCTGCCTGTACAGATAAGGGAGCTCGAGATGAAGGGAAGTTCATTCATGGTTTTGCATTCAAAACTGGGTATTTGGAGAAAACTAAGGTTGTTAATTCGTTGATTAACATGTACGGGAAGTTTGGTGCTTTAGATTCTGCCTCTGAGTTGATTCGGACTATGCAAGTGCCAAACTTAATCTCGTGGAATTCAATCCTCAGTGTACATGCTCAAAATGGGCTTTCTAACGAGGTGATGTCCCTTTTTAGGTCAATGAGACGGGATGGTATTGGACCTGATCAAGCCACTATGGTCAGCATATTTCAAGGATGCAATGAAATGGGCATTGCAAAACAGGTGGAAACAATTCATGTCTATACTTTTAAGTGTGGCTTTGCCGAAGATATACGTGTTATGACTTCGCTTCTAATTTCATATGCAAAATCAGGCAGATTAAATGCTGGAAAACAAGTTTTTGGAGAGATGAAGGCTAAAGACCGAGTAACTTGGACAGCTATGCTTGCGAGCTATGCTATGCATGGGTGTGGAAATGGAGCCATTGAGCTTTTCGAAAGCATGGTAAAGGATGGTGTTGACCCTGACCACGTTACCTTCACCCACTTGTTGAACGCTTGCAGCCATTCAGGTCTCATTGTGGCGGGAAATAAGTACTTCAAGAATATGTATGAGGTCTATGGAATTGAACCTAGGCTGGATCACTATTCATGCATGGTTGATCTATTAGGCCGTTTAGGGCTCTTGGAAGATGCTTATGGGTTGATTAAGAGCATGCCTATGCAGCCAAATGCTGGTGTTTGGGGGGCGCTTCTTGGTGCGTGCAGGATTTTTCATAACATAGAACTAGGACAGCAAGTTGCTGAGCAATTGTTTGCTCTGGATCCTACTGATCATAGGAACTATGTCATGCTATCAAACATCTATGCTGCATCTGGGCTGTGGAGGAATGCTTCCAAAATTAGGTCTTTGATGAAGGAAAGGGGTCTGGTTAGCATCCCTGGTTGTAGTTTGATTGAACGTGAAAACAAAGTTTATCGGTTTGTGGCAGGTGATTGTTCACATCCCGAATCAGATAAGATATATGCTAAGCTAGAACAACTCCTTGCAAGGATTTTGAAGGCCGGATTTGTGCGGCAGACACAGTTTGTTTTGCATGATGTTGATGAGTATATGAAAGAAGATATGATTAATAAGCACAGCGAGAAATTGGCCATTGCTTTTGGCCTGCTGGTCAGTAGCAAAGGCATGCCCATTACCATAATAAAGAACCTCAGAATCTGTGGCGATTGTCACTCCATGGCGAAGCTAGTTTCTTTGGTTGAGAACCGCACGATCATAATTCGAGATTTGAAGAGGTTTCATCATTTTGCTGACGGGATGTGTTCCTGTGGAGATTATTGGTGATGTTCCTCCCGTCCATAGGCATGTCAAAATGTTCATGGTCTCACGGAATTGTATGAGTCTGTCATTTTTTACACATCCTGAGCATGAATGATGAACGATTTTGATATCATTTTTTAGTCTGTGATTTGCAGAGGGTTGTGAATCTTTAACATGTTTGTCATAGCTTTTGCACTAAGTTTGCTTCCCGTTTGTAGATGTGTAGATATCATTGACAGTACCCGTTAGGGAAAGGGATGCATGGATGTAACCCCAAAGATGATAGGGTCTCCATCTATTAAAGAGATAAAAAAATTATTTTTAAAATTTTAGTCATCTATTTTT
>JAODPA010077956.1:0-27654 GCA_025585075.1 Nepenthes mirabilis | reverse complement strand
ATTATTATTATTATTATATTCATAATATCCTCCATTAATCCAAAATTATAATTAATATTGAAATAATCAAAATGAGAATTTGGGCCTTACAACGCGGGTCACCACCCAGAAAAGCCGAAATAGGTTCTTAATATGGACGGTTCGTCTGCGAAATCAAGCAGCAGTGCCAAAGTGATTCTAAGGACTCCAGATTGGTTTGAGGTAAAGTACTCCCTTAAACTCAATTTTTCGGCCACCAACAACATTGCCAAATATGAAGCCCTGTTAGCTGAATTACGACTAACCAAAGAATGCTCAGCTAGGCGGCTAACTGTCTATAGCGAATCAGAGCTAGTCGTTAACCAAGTCAACGGGAACTTCGAGGCGTGCAACCTTCTCTTGGCTAAAGCGGAGGATGCCATCCGTAGATTTGAAAAGCTGAACCTGATCCACATTATCAGAATTGAGAATTGGAAGGCTAACCAACTTGTTAGAATAGTGGCGACTGACGACCAAGAATAGTACTCGATGGACATGAGGGAGGTTTTGAGCACTTCCAGTATAGAGAAACAGGAAGCAATACATGTCTCCGACGCCGAGAATTGGATGACACCTTACTAGAGGTACTTGGCGGATGGAGCACTGCCATAGAACGCAAACGAGGCCAAGTAGATCAAAAAGACAATCGACTGGTACATCGTAGTTGATGGACGACTCTATCACCATGGCTACTCGACTCTATACCTTCAGTGTCTTACTCCCGACGAGGCCGACTATGCTTTGAGCGAAGTCCACCTTGAGATATGTGGATCAAACATTTGTGGTAAGAACTTAGCGTTCAAAGTTATATGTTAGGGATACTATTGGCCTACAATGAAGGACACCTTGGAGTTTTTGAAGAAGTACGAGAATTGCCAATTCCATGACAATCTTCACCACCAGCTACTCGCGGAATTGAGATCCCTCCAAGCTCCTTGGCCTTTGTGCAATGGGGGCTCAATATTGTCGACCCATTTCCCATCGCAAACCGAGCAAAGGATGTTCATCGTCGCGGGCATAGACTACTTTACCAAGTTGGTTAAAGCTGCCCCGCTAGCCAATATTATTGAGCATAATGCTTTAGAATTTCTCTATCAAAGCATAGTGAGCAGATTTGTCATTCTCGAGGTCATCGTCATCGATAATGAAACCCAATTCTTGGGGAAGAGCTTCACCAAGTATTGCCCCAGTATTGGTATTAGATTGGTTCATACTTCAATAGTATACCCCCAGGCAAACGGACAGGTGGAGGTCACCAATCGTACGCTACTCCACGGTCTGAAAACCAAGCTGGAGGATGCAGGGGGTTCCTAGGTTGATGAGCTGTCCTCCGTCCTATGGTCATACTGGACGACTCCAAAAGAACCAAATTGTGAGACACCCTTCAGTCTCTATTACGGGACTGAAGCGGTAATTTTGGTTGAGATCGGGCTCACAAGTCTTAGGGTCGAAGCCTTCGATCGGCTTGGTAACTCCCAGAAGATTGGGGAACACCTAGATCTACTGGAAGAAGACAGTGATGTGGTTAGGATGCGGACAGCAGCTTACCAGTAATGAGTCACCTGCTATTACAATAAGAAAGCGAAAACACGGCAATTCAAAGTTGGAGATTTGGTCTTACGAAGCATAGAAGCTACGGGCAAGACCACTTACCAGAACAAGCTTTCACCGAATTGAAAAGGTTCATATCTAGTTTTTGCCGCCCTGCAAAACGGAGCATACAAACTCCGAACTCAGAACAAAAAGTTGGTCCCATGAATGTGGAACACAGTTAATCTAAAGCGTTACTTCCAATGAAAAACCAAGTAGGTCATCTGTATGACATGAGCATGCTTGTAACATATATTGTCATCAATAAAAGAAAGATCTTTCTCACTTGCATTGTGTTATGTATCTTTTTCTTTTCCATGCGAACATTTGATTGCAGGTTATACAAAATAAATGAGCTAGACTGCCTCTAAGTTGGGCAGGTTTTCACCTGTTTGTAATTAAACCCTGGTCATCCAGGCAGCCCGTAAGTGATCAAATTAAACCCTAATCATTCAGGTGGTCCGTAAGCGGTCGAATTAAACATTGATAATCTAAGTAGCCCGTAAGTAGTCAAATTAAAACCTAATCATCCAGGCGGCTCATAAGCAGTCGAATTAAACCTTGGTCATCCAAGTGGTCCGTTCGCAGTCTAATTCCAAACTTTATGGGGTTTAAACGGCACGAGTGATGACCTCCTCTAATAGGAGTTAGCACTGTCAGTTTATGACAGTCAATACCTCAAGAGCAAAGTGCTCCGTCCAAAGTTGGCCGCCAAAAATCATACATGGGTAGTGCCACCCAAGCCTCAACTCACGTTCGAGTATAAAACCGACTTGGTACGACATCAGGGTCCACATTGATGTCTTCTTGAGGGCTTAAATCCATTTGAGAGCACAACAAACGTCTTCAATATTGTGAGATAGACGACCAACTTGCACAATGTGCACCAAGTAGGCCGGCTAATGCAAAGAACAAGCAACTAAAGGGATAGCAAATGAAAGCAAAGTCATGGAACATAGTATGACAATAAAATGACTGTTTTATTAATGACAAAGTTGAATTTATGGCTATATCCAAAAATAAAAGAGCAAGGAGTACAAAGTCTCTAATGAGCAGAGCCCCAAGGAGGGTGCGGGAGAGGCCTTTCATCACCCCGTGCAAAATAAACAAGTTCTCCATGCTGCTATGCACCACGGTTGGCAGAATCGAGGAAGCCGGTTGAAAAATTAGGATCCACAATCCTAACAATATGGCGACTAATCTGGATGCCTTCCTAGAATCTGACCCACAGCACTTGGGTAATCTCTTAAGGGTGTAAACGGGTAGCGAGCTCATTCTCTAATCTAACGATCTTCACTTTAAGCTCTATTGTAAGCCGCTCTGCTTGAGAAGCTCTGCTCTCCGCCTGAGTAGCTCTCTCTTGCACCCGAGAAGCTCTCTCCTTCGCCTGAGAAGCTCTCTCCTGATGGGCAGCCGATTGTGCCCGAAGCTCCAACAGCTCCCATTCGAGTACGGCTTTCCCATTCGAGTACGGCTTTCTCTTCCTGGAGCTGCTGAGCTTGGGCGTCCAACTTATCCGCCTTCGCCTCTATCTCGACGATCTCCTCGTCACGGTCGTTGATAATAAGGTCTCTCTAACGTAAGCCCTTGCACACTGCCGATAAAATGTTATCCTCCTACAGAGAGTCAAAGATGTTAGGCAGAGACGATATAGGAGAAAGAAAAGGGGAGTTTTGAAAGGTTACCATAAAGACTTTCCGTTGCCTTCTTGACCATTTCCGTGACGTCCAAGAAGAAACCACTTGACCATTTCAGTGGGCTCCCCCTGAGACTGCTCTGCCCCAACTACGCCGGCTGGCTCCAACGGCGTGGTATCCAAAAGGCTGGGAGTAGAAACCTCCAGTGTGGGCCCAATAAAAAGGTCAACTGCCTCGACAAGAGCTCCGGCGATTGACTCTCTTAGCTCAGCGGTTGGCTCCGCAGCTGGCTCCACTTGACTTGTGGCTTCAGGCAGCAGCACCATTGGCACAACGGGCATCGCCAAGTCGCTCGGCAACAACAGCTAGATGACGGCGTCTCTGGTGACGACTTGAACAATGGGCCCGGGATCCTCCACAGAAACCTCAACCCCGGAACACTCTCTGGTTCCAGCAAGTTGACCGGCCATCCTGTAATTCGACTCTGTAGAGGATGAGGGAGAAGGCACTATCGTCGTGGCCCTCTTTTGTTTTGGATTGCTGGGAGCATCGCCGGTGGAAGTTGTGCCGATCACATCAAGGGAAATAGTGACAGCCTTCCTCTTGCGCTGTGAGGCCTCAGGCGATGGAGCTTTGATCTTTTGGACCGGAGAAGGAGGGCCCAGAGAGCTCTCCTGGCCTCTTGCCTCGAGACCAAGCGATCTCTCCTGAATTCGGAGAGATGATCCCTCACCAACTGCAAAAGAGGCTCCACTGCCTTCACCTCCTCCTTCAACGGCTTCCCAGTAAGAGCACTGGGAACCTTGCCCCAATCTCAAGACAAGGGCTACGTATCAGCAACGTGTATGAAGAAGAAGCGATCCTTCCGATTCTTCAAGGAATCGTAGATGGCATCGCTGATGCGCAGATCTCTGGGGGACAAGGAGATCCAGTCTCCACTTTGGGTGAATCGAAACATCACCCTTACGGCCTCCACCGTCAACATATGTGTGTGGTGATGGAGGAAGATGCACACCGCATGACATTGGAGTGGAACCGTGCGATAGGATCTTGAAAGGCCTTGAAGATGTCAAGTAGCTCCTCTGGGATAGGAATGCAAAGCCCACTCCTCAGATGGGCCTCGTACATAGTGATGCAGCCTTCAGGAGGAAATCAAGCCCTATCCAGCTCACTGGGCATCACGAAAATAATCTCATGGGGGATGTTAAACTCCATATATAGTTCTGTCATCTCACCGGCATATATCACAGAGGCGATCTCCATCACAGAAGGAGCCATAGAAGCGATAGTGAAAAGAGTAGTAGGGACTTAGAAATTTTCAGAATCAAAGTGTGAGATATTTGAACAGACAGACTGGTTTTATAAAGGCACGCAGCCGTTGGAGTATGGCAGCGCCTCGAAAAGTTACACCCATTATGGTGGACACGTGTTGCTTCCGGAAAGGGCGCAGTCGTTTCAGATATTCTGTAGAATTAATTATCAGGATCGTAAATTTACCGCATGTTGACACATGGCAAACTTTTTGACTGATAGTCCGGCGGCATGATGGCGCGTTGATTCAATTTTCCCAAGTTCTCAAGATTCTTTGCAGAACGATCAATAAATCCTGTCAACGTTGCTTTCCTATCAAGTTCTCTGAATTCTTACCAAAATGGTCAATGAATTCAGTCAACGCTACTTTCCTGTCAAGTTTTTCGGATTCTTACCAGAATGGTCAACAAATCCAATCAACATTACTTTCCTATCAAGTTCTCCGGATTCTTATTAGAGCGGTCAACGAATCCGGTAAACACTACTTTCCTATCAAGTTCTCCGGATTCTTACTAGAACGGTCAACGAATCCGGTCAACACTACTTTCTTATCAAGTTCTCGGATTCTTACCAGAACGGTCAACGAATCCGATCAATGTTACTCTTCTCCTATGCTGTTCTTTGGATTCTGGTTATAACGGTCAACGAATCTGATCAACACTCTCTTTAGCAAGTTCTCCGAATTCAGACTAGGACAGTCAATGAATTCGGTCAAAAATCTCTCCAAATAATTTCTCTGGATTCAGATTAGGATGGTCAACGAATCCGGTCAACGCTCTCTCTAGCGAGTTCTCCGAATTCGGACTAGGATGGTCAATGAATCCTGTCAATGCATTCTCTAGCTGGTTCTCTGGATTTCAGTTGAGACAGTCAACGAATCCGATCAACAGTTCCAACAGCCTTGTTCTTCGGATCTCGACTTTATAGTCAGCCGTCGTAGACAATGCGACCAGCAGACCAAGAGCCATTGCTAATTTCCCAACCAAATTGTCTCGTGCAAGTTGCCTAGCCAGAAGCGTCCACGTTGGAGGCCAGAGTCCTAGACCATTAGTATGGAGGGTTAGTGATAGGGACGCTGGTAACGGGCTGGCTCGCAAAGGAGGAAACATCCCAAATCCTCGGCGGCCCATTTTTGCTCGGAACGTCAATGCCTCCATTGACCGAATGAAAAGAAAGTGGGCTGGCAGAGATCCAAAAGTAGGACAGCCCCATTGAGGCCTAGGATGGTCTACGCTTCCGTTGACTGGTAAACGGAAGGTAGACCGATGAGGCTCAGGATGCACGTGGTCCAAGTCTAGTTTGGTCAATGTGTCCATTCTCAAGCCACAACGGTCATTTGTCCTAATTTCCTGCATCTCCAAAGAAGGCAAGCTCTATTATAACGATTACCTTCAGAATCAATGTGCATCCCGGGAAGAAGGCACCAGAATTTGCGCACCATCTGTTAGAAACCCTAACGGTTACAAAACGCAAAAGGAATGAAATCATTATGTTTAACCGTTACAGTCAGTAACGACGATCACGCCTATGTCAGAAAAATAACGATCCCCAACAGAGTGCGTGCATCAAGCCCCTCTGTACAAGGAAGGCATCCCATGGCCTTGGTTATAAAAGGCCATGGAAGCTCCATTTAAATGCACACTCTCAGTTACACTCTCAAACGCCCACAAAAGCCCTCAAGCAAGCTCAAAGCTCTCAAAAGCTCCTTTGCTTTATCGAGCATCCTACGCTCCATCTCTCTCTGCGATTAGTTCCCAGCGAACTCAATACTTAGAGAAACTGCCCCTTACGAGCAACCACAAAAGCCACTTATCTTACGAGTGTACTCCCACTTACAAACACTAATTTGCATTTATATTGCATCCACCTTTTTGTTCTCAGAAACCAGATTATTATTAACTTGAGTATCGGAGTATTTTTGGTGAGATCAAATTCCGCTGTCACTTGACCTCTTGTTTTAAGTTATGGTGTGCAGGACCCAAAGTTCTGTGAACGGAGATCGGAAGCAGCCGAACTACTTGACTCGTATCTGTTTAAGTTTGGACCCACGACGCATCAAAAAGATATTTCTTTTATATTTTCACAAATATTTTGGGATTGGGTAAACAAACGGAGCTGAAGCCTAATTCACCTATAGAACGGCGTCGTCTTTACGCTCCTAGCGTCTCTCTTAATCGTTTAACGGCACCTCGTTCTTCAGAACCACCCAATTCGCCGGCGAATAAACGCCTGAAAACACCGAAGCCACTTCCACCGTCGATGGGAAGCATAACCAACAAATTTAGACCACCCTTAGCATCTCATCACCACCAGCAGTATTTGAGCTCCTGCACCCGTACCCACCAGATCGGAGCCCTCGCCTTGGTGGCCACTACCTTCTTCCTCACTCGAATGATGGATCAGACCTTCAGCGACTGCACCTACTCCTCCAATGCCACGCCGCACGCTTCTCGGGGCGTTTCCGGTTTCAATGCTGACCGTCCGATCTCTTGGCCGGATCGTGGGTACGGATCTCGTCTCGATCTGAAGGTATATGTGTACGATGAGGAAGAGATCGATGGATTGAAGGCGTTGATGTACGGTAGAGATGCTAGTATCTCTCCTGATTCCTGTATCAGAGGCCAGTGGGGCACTCAGGTAACTTTGCTACTTCTCTTCAACATTTCATGGAAATTTGACAAAAATGTTTATCATTTTTTTTTAATGAACTGCTATATATTTCGGTTTCAATTATAATTAAGGAAACGAGAGAAAAGTTAAGCTGTGGAAATTTTTAGGTTTACTTGTCCTGGTGGCTTCTAGCTGTCTTACTGTCAAAATGGATTAGTAGAGCTGTAATATTTGCAAATATATAATTATGCATTGTTAATTAAGGAGGCGTTGTTTGCATAAACAAAATTTCCTCAATTTTTCCTTCAAGCAAACAAAACAGAGGGCAATTCCCCCGATTTGCACTGCTTCAATTATTTTTGATTCCCACATCTTTCTCTCCTGACAAACCAAATCCAAACAAGTTTGGAGTTTATCAAAGTGGCAAAGACATTTGATCTATTGAGAAAGTAAATCCAAATGAAAAGAAGAAAATGAACTCAAAAGATGACATAAGATCTGAATCCTTGATTGGCCGTAGTAGGAGCAGGCTCCATAGATTAGTAAAGGCAAAGGCCAAATAGGACTTATAATTAAAATCGGAATTTACACTTGTGACTCTTTCCTAGTTGTGTGGAAATACAAACATTTCATCTTTATTTCCAGAGCTGGGCATCTGAAGAGATGTTTGCCAACTGTTTATAAAGAAGTTGCTGGCTACTGATCAGAGTAAGCTTCTACCTTTCAATTTAATCCCTATAGATCAATATGGGAGGACTTAGGTTGAGAGGTCGTTGGCCGCAGGTCTGATTGAGGAAGAAGGATGTTTTTGTCATTGGTTTGAGTGAACTTCTACCAATGTAAGGATCATGCAGCCTATGGTTTAATATGAAGGTTTTAAAAGAGTATCAGGCCAGGAAAGAGTCACCAAATTCACCAGTCATGTGATGAACAGGAAACTTCTAAATATTCCCTAATTGTCCAATGAAGAGAAAATTACTATCAGTAATGAGGTGATTGTAGGCACTCCACACAGCATTGTTGGGAGGTTTGCAAACAAAATACTCGTTGGAGGTTAATAGTTGACTGTGTAACCACAGTACTGTTCGTAGTATTAAACATTAAGCAAATATCACACTGAATTTTGGGTTTATTGTTTGAGATTCAGATTGAGCAGTACTTCCACTGTCTCATTCTTTCTTGTTTTTGGGGGTATACAAGCTGATTATCATATCCTTTATATGGTAATATGTATAACCACAACAAGATATGGGAGCAACTTTACAATCCCAAAATAACCCTGGAAAAGGAGAATGGAAACTTCACAACTGATGCAGAAAACAGTCAGGGGAAAAAGGTCCTTTTCATAGCCTGAAGTCTGATCTTCAAAACGTAACACTTGATTTTCTGATCTGTGAGTCTGCATTAAAACTTTGTTATTTCTTTCTTTCTATAGGGAATGCACTACTGCTAGATGGATTCTTTTAATCATAGCCTTGACATGTATGCCCTAGCCTCTCTCCTGATATACAGAAGGATGCTTTCCCAATCTAACTCTCATCTGATACTGGCCATATGCATTACCCCTTTCCTAAAACCTTTTGAGCATTTGCACATATGTTCTCTGGTATCTACAGCACAGTTACATAGACTTCATCTATCTGAGGCACATATTCACCTCCTCTTGTATTGCTTTTATCTACTCGTCAATTTGTTCTCCACTGTTAACCACAGACTGAATTAAGATTTAGGCTGTTCAGTCTATTGCAAACAGTTCTCTCCACTTCACCTTTTCACGACGTCCTCTTGCAGAATCAAATGGACAGGAGGAAGACAAAATTCCAGATTTGCTAGGCCTTCAGTTAACTTTATCTTACGTTATGTCAAAAGCCGCAGCATAACCATTTTTTATCGAAGATTCTATGCTATCACCAAGACCCATTTGGTTTCTTATGCACAGACCAGAAATAGTACCTTTGTTATGATAAACGTGAATCTATTGGATCCATTGTTTGTCGGTCATTCTATCTCTGTCCCTTGCATGCTTACATATCAAGCATACAGCTAATCACATTTTTTCTTAGGTTCACTGTAGTAGTGAATCTAGGAGAGGCATTGTTCCATTGGTAAACCCTAAGGATTTCATGGTGCAAGATAGCATTATCAAAGAATATCTGTATACTGCCTCGACCCCAACCCATTGGCTTAATTCGTGACATCTGCTAACCTAGGTAAATCATGAGCTTGCAAGATAATGTCATATAAGCCAATACATTCATCAAGATATCGATATATGGATATTTATAAATATTATGACAACTAATCATTCAATTACATGATTCAAAAAATTTATTAAAATCCATGTTTCTGCTGCTCACTCTGATCATGATTAACCCAAAATGGCTTCACACCAATCCACTACTGAAAATTTCAAATAAGGGATGAGGTACAAATAGCCCAACAAATTAAGGCAACCACATATATCAATTTCTTGAGTATAGTAAATAATGATGGAACAATAAACTTAACTTGAATTCAAAGATGGAATTAATTATATGATCTCATAAGCTTTCAATACGAAGGAATAAACATATACAATGAGGATTATTCCAAGAAATTGAGCCTTTTCATTAATCACATCATAACTTTTCATAGAAACGCCATATGAATATTCATAAAAATGTTCATAATTTATCCCTTGCCTCATAGGAACAAAACAATCATCACATTGGCAACCATCGTCCTGGTGATCCACCTTAGGAAGCTGCTCTATGGTAGTAGGTAGACTTTTTCTTCCTTTGGGATGGCTCCACCTTACAACAAGTATTCCTTTCCCAGGTAGCTCTATCTATGACTAAGATTAAGGCGAAATTCCATAACATGTTCCTCTTTAAGGAGTCATATTCTTCCAATAATTATTTTCATAAAACAAATGTATATTTCATATACAAGCCAATGGTTTTCAATTGCTAAAAGAAATTATAGGATTAAACTCATGAGACAACAAAGGATAAATTCTAGAAAGAATTGAGAAATAGATCAGTTAAAGGTCAATGGCTTTAAAGCAAGGAATCCATGTAGGAAAGGAATAAGAACTGTCACCATAAGATTTGTGCGTCACTTCTTACCTCCACATTATTTTCTTTCATCTTTTCTTTCCTTTTTCTCTTTCCCTGGTTCATGCCCTGCTCTTGTTTTCTCTTCACCTCCTTCCTACTCTCTCTCTCTCGATATCCCTGCTCCTCTTTTTATCAGTTCCATCACCTAGTGCTTAACCCCAATAACCTTGGTCACCAGGTGGCACTGACCACCAATTGTCATTCTTTCATCCCTCTCTTTTATTTCCATGACTCATGATTCTCCTCTTTTAAGAAAAAAATCATCCTTGAAATTTGCAACTCAATACTCGACTTGATCCTTAAACATTTCTTAGATCTCCATTTTTTTCTATCTTTATCCCATNAAACATTTCTTAGATCTCCATTTTTTTCTATCTTTATCCCATCTAACTGCCCGTTTCCTCTTTTTTTTATTTATCTTTTCCTTTCCCTCATTCTCTCAGCTTCCTGCTTCTGCTTGTGGTCTTTGCTTCTTATCCTTTTGTCCCTTTTTCTTTCTTTTTTGTTTTATGCTGACAGGCCACAAATGTGGCTGCCTCTTAATTCCCTTGGCTACCACCTTTCCTTTCCTCTTACCTGGCATCCACTTCAGCACACATAGGCTAAACTAATGCTGCCAACGGCATCAGCCCCAACACTTGTCTCGGACATGCGTTCTTTTTTATTTTTTTTACTTCTCATATTGTAGTGACAGAGCAAATGTGTTAGGTTATTTCTTTAGGGAAATGATATCTTTGGATGTGTTTTCAAGTGATGTTTAGTTGGAATATGAGTTTGATAATATTTTTGAGGTTGCAGATTTTTGAAAAGTTTGGAAGATTATTGGCTTGTGAATTTCTAGGACGAAATTCCATCAGGTGAGATTCGGGGAAGAATGTGACCACCCGCAGTTTGATAATCTAATTATGTGATGGGATTTATTTTATATGGATTATAATTTTTGAATGAGATGGTTAACTTCGCCTATTTTTAATTTGCTGTTAGGGAATATCAAATATTATTATTTCAGATGACAAGTGAAAATTTAAAGTTGAACAATGACACATGTCAAAGACACATGTTTGGGCTGATTCCTTTGTTGACATTAATTTAGACTGTGTGCTTAGGTAGATGCGCGGTGACAGCCAAGGGAATAATGAAGCAGCTATGTTTCTGGCGTGTCAGCATAAAATAGAATAAAAGAAAGAAATAAAAGGGGGATAAAAGGATAAGAAGCAAACAGGAGCAATGAAAGAACAAAGATGCTAGAAGTTGTGAGAATGAGGGAAAAGGACAATAAGAAAAAAGAACAGGGCAGGTAGATAGAAAGGAGAATAGACAGAAAAAAACAGCGATTGAAGAATTTAGTTAAGGCAGAAATTTCTGATGCTAATGGAAGTTATTATTTTGGGTAGCTGGACATTTTTTTTTTTCTTATTCCTTTCCTGTTGATTCCATGCTGTCATGCTATTGGCTTTGAATTGATATGTTGTCAATTCATATGTTGTGCATATCATTGGTTGTGTTCCTATGATTTCCTGAAGTTATTGAAAAAAACAGTTATATATGAAACATGTGATATTATAAAATTGAAATTGATGAACTTTAAGCCATATGAGTAAAAGCCATATGACCTCATACATGACATGATGCGAAATGATTACATGATTTTAGATATTTTTACGTCTTGGTGATTACATTGTTTAAATGTACAACTCAATGTTTTCATTAAATTCGTGATTACATTTCTTTATTTTGACTCCATTTCATGAGATGATCATGCATGTTTAATCCTTGGAGTTTTTTTTTTAATAAGCAAGTAAATTGTATTAAAATGAAAAAAAATTTTACAAAGACCTATGTTCTAACACTAAGTGTTAGACCAACTTGAGTGTAGAACATAGAGGATAGGGCATCCCCTGAACACACGATACAAAGATTAAACAAACCACACCCAAAGACACTACCCAATGGCCAAGATTGAACATGGGTAACAGTTTAATCCTTGGAGTTGAAAGCTGATCAAATTGCATAATTGTTCTATTCCTTGGATTTGAAGTTTTTTTTTTTTTTGATAAGTAATTAAATGCATTAAAACTTAATAATATGTACAAAAAGTTATATTCTTTACCAAGTGTTTTGCCGACTTGGAAAAAGAAACATAAAAACTAGGGGGCCCTTAGGACCAAACAAGGCCACTAAGAGAAAATTATAATATTGAAATCAATATTATAAAACAAAACCAAGACAGCGACAGGAGCATTCGTAGAAAACTGCCTAAGTTCCTTCCAGTCACTGCATCACCGGCCCAGTTCGTCTGAAACAGCACAATCGAAAACGGCATATTGAACTGCAATACCAAATCGAAGGCGGCAGATAGATCGGCAGCCAGATCCACAGCCGTGCCAGCCAAGCCTAACACTAAATCAAAGTCGGCACTGGGCCACAAAACCTAATCGGCCACCTCAATGCATAAAGTAGAATCCACTTTCATTCATGATTTCAGCCCTTGAACCTGAAGAAAGGACGGATAACAGCGAATACTAAATACGAAGTCAGCTTGATCTCACAAAAACGAAAACGGCCTAAGAGCGGGAGACCGGCGGGAGGCCCAGTCGAATTACAGAATCTGCCTTTGGGCCCCTGAGCCAGATCGGCAGTAAATGAAGCAGTCCAAATCGGAGATGACCAGCAAGTCCAACTCGGCATTGAACCCGCGAGTTGAAATTGGCAATCAGAATCGGCATATGGGCTTTAGATCGAAATCGGCCGGGCGCACGCAGCAACCACGCAAACGGCCAACATCTTCAAGATCGGCCAACATCTTCAACATCTTCAAGATCATGGCCAGAGTGTGTAACGGAAATTTGAAATTTGTTGTCTCTGGATGGTGTAATTGAAGGACCAATCATTATGACAGTTGTAGGTGTATAATTCTCAGTGTTTTTGGAGGATGCATTTGGATTATTTGGATGTTAAAGTCACAACAAGAAGCTTGCTTTGGCTAGGGTGAGAGTGAGACACATCTTATATTGGCCATTGTGCCAATCATGGTCTATCCAGATATGTGTTGTCAGACTGTTATCCTTTACACTACATTAAAATCACAACTTTCCTCCTCCCCTCCCCTTTCCCCTATGAGTTATGCTCATTCTCACTAAAAATCCTTTCTTTTTTTTTTCTTGCCACTTTTCTTTTAAATTGCCTTTCCTATTCAATGATCAAAATGATATCCTCGTTTTGTTTTTTCTTCCCCTGAGTTATCTAATTGAAAGTAGTCTGCTTTTATCTGTATCACTTTATTGGTTACTTGATGTTGAATGTTTGACTTTAATAATATTTCTCAGGCAACTTGACTGCAGGTTAAAATACACAGGATGTTTCTGAAATCTAGATTCCGAACAGAAATGAAGGAGAAGGCAGATCTGTTTTTTGTGCCAGCTTACACAAAATGTGTTCGTATGATGGGTGGTCTGAATGATAAAGAAATCAACCAAACTTATGTGAAGGTAAGATTTGTGTCTACCTGCCTTGCAGCATCACTATTTCTGTGGCAATAGTGATCAGTAAGTGATCAAAAGAGTGATCAGTAAGTGACAATATTTCTGTGGCTGCATTTTCATATAGTTTGCATTTTGGTTTCAGGTATTGAGCCAAATGCCATATTTCAGACTCTCTGGTGGCCGCAACCACATTTTTGTCTTTCCAAGGTAAAATTGTCTCACTAGATGAATAGCATATCGGAAAATGATTTAGACATTATTGTAACAAAGAAATTTCTGCAAGTAATAGGGGAAGCTCCTTGTCAATGTTTGGCTATGATGTCTCTTTTTTGTGTGCTTTTGATCTGTGTGATAGGAAGAATATGTATTCCAAACTGACATCAAGGGTGTCACCCTTGTACAAAAATATCAAGTTGCCTTATGCAATACCCCATAAGTTACAAAAATAGGAAAAGAAATCGTCCCATATCCTGATTACAGAACTGCACATGAGGATATAGCAATCACAAATAAACCAGCAAACCAACAAAGAAATCAGTACTGTTAGCACTCTGTTTTAAGTATTTAGAGAGCGAGCTTTAATGCTATAGTAAGGTTGCTTCATTTTAACTTGGAGGTTATATGTTTAAATTATTGGGATGGCTTCTATGCAATGCAGAGATAAAGTTATATACCTCCAACTCTCTATAGAGCTTTCAAGATGTTGATTTTGTGGAAAAAATCCATTTAAGCTTCTTAATTCTGTCTTTTCTTTAGGTTTTCTCCACTTTCTTCCTAAATATAAGAGCTCTGAATGCCTCCAGCGTTTAAGACTTGATGCTCTCAAAAGCTTCATTGCCTCCAAAAGAAAGCAAAATTTCTCTCTAGCATCATTTCGTTAACACCATCGCATAAACCCTTTCTGTATTTCAAATTCATCAGCATCAGCTGCATCAAAAATAGGAATTAACTTCTGAAATGCTGAATCCAAACTAGTAGAACTTTGCTTATGACTTAAATCTTCCTTGCTATCAAAATCTTCATCATAGACTGCCAAGCAACTTATGAGCTTTTCATGTCTGGCTGTGACGCCTCAACTGTATTTTTATACTGTTTTGGGCACGGGAAGGAACAAGTTTGGGACAATAGGGTTAAGATGAAAACTTGGAAATCTACGAATGCTCTC
This sequence comes from Nepenthes mirabilis, assembly GCA_025585075.1. NCBI lineage: Eukaryota > Viridiplantae > Streptophyta > Magnoliopsida > Caryophyllales > Nepenthaceae > Nepenthes > Nepenthes mirabilis. Next base: position 12,743 of record JAODPA010077956.1, on the reverse strand, counting down.
TTAGAAAGAGATGAATGTAGTTGTCATTATGATTAAATTAATCCAATTTCTCTGCTAGAAACTGAAATGTTTGAGACAAATATGGAGAAATTGAAAATATAAGCATGACCATTGGCTATAATGGGCTAGGTATTATTACAGGGGATAATTTAAAAGATATTGCATGTTACAGAATTACATGAATGAGCTAGGTATACGCTTATTAGTTATCATTGATTATGCTAGAAAACACTGATGGACAAAAATGCATCAGCTGGACTGGGTAAGTAGCTGGTTCCCAATTGAAGGCAGTCCAGCCTTCCCACCCAATCTAGCCTCTAATTGCTTCTTTCTTTCTTTCATTTTAAGGAACCAAAACCAGTTTCTTATTTAAGATCCTTATGATTCTGTAGCTTCTCTCCACAAATGTAATTGTCATTCCACTTTGATAATGTCTTCTATCAAGACAATATTATATGTGACAGCATACAACTTGGAAGCTCATCTCAAATTTTTTATTAAGTTAATCAAAAGGAAAGACAAGTACTCAACGTGACCACTTTGATAAATATATTGTAATTAAAAAAATTCCTAGCTTTCTCTCCAACCATTGTTGCTCTGGCCATCCCCTAGTGTACTGAATCTCCTTAGAAAAAGGCACTTGATCGCAAATAACTTCTGTATGCCTACAATATATTCTACTCTTTTCTAAAACCTTGCATAAGTCTTTTTTCTCATTAGACTAATGGTCTAAAATTTCCAGCAATAGTCATGGGATAAGCTTCTCAAAGCATATTCTAAATACTATGGGAGTTAGTTCAACAGACTGTTTCTTTTGTGATTGGTTCCGGCACTTTAATGATACTTGTTTGGATCATGGTTGCATTCCTTCCATAGTTTTAAATTGCAGTGGTGTTATCATCATCACGGCCTGTTGTAGGCATATCATAATGGTGCTGGTAACTGAAACTTTAAATGGTTAACTAAGACTAGGTAGATAACCTGAGGCATAGTAGTAAGAGAATCTGAGTAATAGTTGACAATTCCAAGCACTTAAGGAACTCTTGTCATATTATTAGGATAATTTGAAATACATATTATCATGAATTGTTATTTTCAATTATTTTAGTTTGCATTTGAAATTGTGCGACTGAGATTAACCTTTACTGTAGAAGTATGAGAATATGAGTAGTAGTTGACAATTCCAAGCACTTAAGGAATTCTTGTCATATTATTATGATAATTTGAAATATGTATTATTATGAATTGTTATTTTCTAAGTATTTCGGTTTGCATTTTAAATTGTGGGATTTAGATAAATCTTTTTTTTTTGGTAATTAATTAAATATGTATTAAAATATAAAAATTTACAAAAACCTATGTTTTAACGCCAAGTGTTTTGCCAATTTGAATGTAGAATATAGAGGTTAGGGCACCCTTCGAGTATTAAGAAACAAATCAAAAAACAAATAAAAAACCTAAAATTGGCAGAGTCCCCAGGTCTTGTGAAACCGCGGCCGCAAACCTAAAAAAAGCCCTTGGCTAGGCCATTCAACCTCTTCGGACACTTTGCCTTGTCCACAGTCACATTTTGTCCTCGGTCTGAACCGTTAACTCACCCAGAAGAGTTCACATGTGGCGACCCGATCCCGAATAACTCAGACACGTGGCACCGGGCCGCACACGCGGAACCAAAAATTTAAAACCACACATAACCATCAATCATCTAGATAAATTTCATCATAACAATCCATCTANTCCCGAATCTTCTATTCCCGTCCTTTCCTTTTTCTTTCCTTTTTCTTCTTCTTTTCCTTTTCATTTTTCCTTTTCCTTCCCTCCCCTTTTCTTCCTTCTTCCTCCTTTTTCTTGTTCTACCGTTGCCCTAAACTCTTCTTTGAAACAGAGCCCGATGGTAAATTGGCACGGCATAACAGTGTCGGCCACGGCAACCTCTGGTATTTTTGATCCTCTCTACTATTAACAAGATTTTTCATAAAAATTATGGTTTATCCTCTGATTTCAATTGATCTCTCTCTCTCTCTTGTCCTCTCTCTTGCTTTACGGTGGCGTGGTAGTGTCACAGGGAATGAAGAGAACACGAGGCAGCTGCTAGAGAGAAAAGGAGAGGGTAACACGGGAATAAAAAATATGGGATGCAGGAATAGTTATTCCCTCAAATCCAAGAATAAAAAATACCTAACACAACGTGATATTTTTTATTCCTTGAGATTCGAGAATAAACATTTCTCCGGAAATATTTATTCCATGTTAAAATGCAACCAAACAGTGAAATAAATATTCCAATGGGAATAAGCTGAGAATAGTATTTTTATTCCCACTAACTAAACATGCTATTAGGGTTTGCTTGCTTCCTTGCGTTTCAAGTTGTGATGGGCACCTCCATTGTTTGCCAGATTTCCTTGTTTGTTTTGTTTGACTGAAATAATTAAGGAAAGGAATTATCTTCATTATATTTTATCTGGCCAACCTTTTCCATGAGATATTTACATCCTTGATTCTTCTTATTTTTTTTTTTAGCTTGTGTGATTTATTGATAATTAAGAAATCAATTCTCCCTTATCTTCATTGTCTTGAATTGAGCAGCTCGTTGGCCCATTTTCAAGTTTTGTCCCATTTGCAAGCTTTTACCCATTTTATCAACAATTTCCCTCTTTTGACATACACCACAAGATAATAAAGTTAAATAAGTAAATTGAATAAAATTACTAAGGAATGACAGTGAATAAGTAGAGGTAAAAGTGTAATTTTCAGTGCTTATAAGGGATCTCTCTCTAAAGAGGTCCTACTGGTCCTTCACTAGCGTCCTAACAAAAGCCTAAACCTACGTTTGACAGTATCATCCCATGATTAGTCTTAGTTTGGATGATGTTGCTCTCATGTTTGTGATCTTTGTTAACACTGCTGATGTCCACAATCTTTTCTGAATTGTAGTGGTGCAGGGGCTTACCTGTTCAAATCTTGGAATATGTACTTGAATCGCTCAATAATTCTCACTCCTGAGGTACTTGACATATTTATGAAGCATTATAATTCTGACTGATACGAGTAACATTGACTAGAAAGGGATGCATAGTAGATAGTACTCGGGATTTAGTTTTAATCTTTTTCATTTTATATATGATGATGGAAGATGTGATGGATAAGCACTATGTGATACCATACTGAATTTTGGGTCAAGACAATTTGCAAAGTGGGGAGGATAAATGCGGAACATTATGGATTGAACTCTTTAACATTATGGAAGGTTACAAATAAATATGAACATATTTGTTATTTGATGGACTTGAGTTAGGCTGTGGTTTCCTTAGTTTTATCTAGAGTCAAAACATATAAGGGTTTTTACAACTAACCAACTACATTTTTTTGCACTTTTTCCTTATCAGAACATTACATATTTTTCTTTCCGTCAATCACCTATGTTTGTCATTGCTAATTTTACCACATGTGCCCTATTTTTGGTAATTAGTGTTGCTAAATTCTAAACGTTTGTATTGAATAATTAAATAATGAAACTCTTTTATTTCTTCCCAAGCATGTGAAGACATGCCATGTATTTGAAGGCAAACTTATAATGTCAATAAAAAAATTTAAGGAAATAAGGCATGGCTGCACAAGTGGCAAATTGGAGATTAATTCAAATTGTAGGTGGTTAAGGGAAAGAAAAATAGAAGTGGTGTCTAAAAAATGGAAAAAAAGTGGGTAGGTAAGTGAAAAAATCCAATTCAGATAATCAAACCACATAGTAGCAGCAACATTCTGTGACTTGCCTATCTGGAACATCAAGTGCAGTCTTAGTATTTTGAACTCATTTACCTAGCTTTTAGTGCTCCTTAGGTATTGTCCATATTGTCTGTATTTTGTTAGATGAACATGCTTGTACTTGGTGTCTCTTGTTTCCAGCATTTAGGGCAATCTCTTGTTCATTTCTGGCCAGCACCCTAGGTATGGAGGTGATCTGAATAGCAGCTCTTTGGCATAGTGAACTAATGGTCTGCCTCTAGGTTAAAAATTCGAGTAAAAGACGGTTTTGTTGAGTTATATAATGAAAACGGCATTCTTTTTATTGTGTGCCATGGTACAGATGTGTGATCTTTTATGCTGTGTGCAGAAAGGGTTTCATTTTTCGCAGGAATTTTCTAACGAGTGAAATTTGAACACTGTTTAAGTGGCTGATATTGAAAAGTGATTTTGCATTTAATGTGATTATTTGTGTAATGAAGCTTGATTTTTTAAAAAAATTAGTACTTGTTTTCTGAATATGTTTGTATGATGGTTGAATTGTAACCATTACCCTTGTGGAACTTGTTAGAAAGGCCCTTTCAAAAGGGTTGCCATTTATAATCACAGTCCTCTCTGCGCGGCAGCACTGGGTGTGTTAGGGAATCCTGTAGTTATGTTTGGCTGTTGTGGTTTGTTTCTACTGTGTAGGTCTGCAAGAATCATGGTTGGAGTTATCCTGGTGCAGGGGATGCTACAGAGCCACAGCTGTCCCATACCTGAAATCAGGACTTAGATTTTTTGGAATTGGGATGGAAGTTTCTCAAGTTATTCTTGCAATTGATCTCTTATTTGAAGGATGAATATATGCTTATGTTAAGAATTAAAACAAACCCATAATAAAGAAGAGATCACAAGGAAGAGGTGAGTACAAAGGAACGGCGATTATGGGGAAAATATTGAGATGAAAAAATTGAAGGAGATTGTGACAAAGAGTATCCTCTTTTGAGCCAAAGTGCTTTCTTAACATTCTTTATATAACAATATTGCATACAATATTGTCTGTAAAGCTATGGTTGATGCCATATACTTGTCCCTAAATTATCGAAAGTTTCAAAAACAAAGTGAAGAAACAAACAAACACAAAAAGTGGTAAAGAGACAGGGCAGGAATGATTTTGTTAAAAATGAATCTTCTTATAAGTGGGAGGAGAAGCCAGAAACAGGCATGGCTGAGGCTTTGTTCCTGTTATTGTCTGTATAAAAAGTTCTGTCACAGGTTATAGTGGAATTTAAGGAGAGGGAAAGAGAGGTCAGCATCCATGGTTGAATCCGGCAGTTGAAGAGAGACCTGATGACTCATGTCATGGTTGATTACCAGTTGTCTCCCTCTGCCTGGGTTGAAAATTTGCCTAATAAGCTGCATGCTTGTAAGGCGAGTTTGATATCCCAGTGCACCACCTGACACCCATTGTTTCTGACATGCAAACCCAGCTGTGATATAGTTTAAATCTGTATCTGGACAAATTTGTATTGTTGGATAGTAATTTCAGGCAAATGAGTGTTTGCCACAAACTATATTTGTTCTTTTGTCTGGCAGGACTGGCAAAGCTTCTCCTATTTCACTTGAAGATCAAGGTTCAAATAATGGAAACTGCCTTTTTAAAATGCAGGGAAAGGTTGATACATCTGGTCCCTAAGCCCTTCAATATAGGAGTTGTTTGCACTTGGCCATCCTTTAATTAAACATATAGCTACAAATTTTGAATCCCATGCCTATGTGCATTGTGGTGTTTGCTAAAAGGTGTTTGCTAAAAGATGGAGTTTTTCTTGTTCTACAAACTCCTTTCTTACTTGAACATGGTTGTGCAGGGGGATCGCACTGATAAGCGAGATACAAGTGCCTTTAACACATGGAAAGATATTATCATCCCTGGTAATGTTGATGATGGAATGACTGGGATAGTTCCTTTTGTCCAGCCTTTGACTTTATCAAGGAGGAAGTACTTGGCAAACTTCTTAGGTCGTGCACAAGGGAAGGTTGGCCGTATTCATTTGATTGATCTTGCAAAGCAGTACCCAGATAAGGTATGTATGCTCCTGTTAATTAAAGTTCTCTATATCCTCAACTACTTTGCCTCTCAACATCTAATTTTTTTCTGATATATTTGATGTGATATAGTACTAATGGCTATAGATTTTATTAATGTAAACTTTCATCCTAAATGTGTTAGATAGCCTCTAACCACTTCCTGAGATATTTCAGGGGCCTAGATATGGTAACATTAGGACAAAAGCTTAAAATGAATGTGAAAAATAATAGTTATTTGAGCGTGGAATCTGCTGCCGGCTGGAAATTGGTGACACTAATCTATGTATATTGTTCATTTCATAGGTCATATATTTCAACCCAAGAGCTGAATGACAGTACCCCAATTGCTGTCAAGGGATCCATTTTTTTATCAACCATTCCTTTAAATTTTCATCTTAATTTTTATGTATGTCCTCTTTGTTCTCCTTAGAAAATTTTAGAACCCCATAACCGAGTCTTAAACTAATGACAAAAAGAAACCAGTGAAAGATGAATTACAGCTTGTCATGTGCTCCTCTGATGCAGGCATCTGGCATATTACAGAAGTTAGGTACATCCCCTTTGTAATCTCACTAAATTAATATGTATTTATATTCCTTACAGTTAATTCATGTGGAACCATATTTCTGTACATTTACGCCTGGACAGACGTGGGGTCTATACAATTATGATTGTTGTGTTAACTTATGATAGACAAGTTAACCGTTCCATTAGGTTTTGAGATGAATCATGAAAGTTTATTCACCAAGCTGCCTATTTTATATTTAATTATCTGCTGAATCTTATTCACGACACCTTTTCTTTTACATTGAAAATTTCCTGATTTATTTTAATCTAGATTTTGTAGATAGTAGCCACAGACATGGCCCTTTCCAGGAGTTTATCTGCTTGCTTTCCTCTCCTTTCCCACCTAATCTGCTTGCCTTCAACATCCCATCCAACTCGTATCAAGATTTCTACAGATTAATCTCGATCTGCACTTGTTTTGATCCCAACAAAGAAGAATCTCATAACGCGAACAGGAGAACTTGTGCCATTTGGATCTTCATTAGCTTCTTCCTAGGCCATGTCATGTATTTTTTGCAAGTACAGTTCCAAATGTCAATTCTGTTGGTGACTGGTAAGTACACAATGGATTTTTTTTGACTGATAGACCTCCCCTGTGATGATGGCTGTTATTAAGGCAGCCCTTTTTCTGTAATGTGCAGTCCTGAATTTCAAAGCAAATCTCTTTATAAGAATACGTGTCGGGTTCCAGCTATGAGGTTCTTGGTTTTAGTTTGTCCCAACCAGTGGAGTTCCTTGAGAGATTCTGTATCAATTTTCGCATTTTATTAGGAAAGAGTAGCACATTGGATCAGGGACCTTGAATACGTGAGGTTACATTTTCAATCAACTGTGTCCAGATGCCTAAGATAAAATTTTATTTCACTTGGCTGTCTCTCTCTAGCAGTGATTTTATCTAGCAACACCAGCTAACCAACAGAATTTAATCTATAAGATGGAATGAGAGAGCCCTACATACCTCATATTCATAAGCCAATTTCCTTCAAACACCCTAACCTGCTGTTTCTCTGCCCTCATTTCTACAAGATATGCCAGGAAAGATGTTGTCCTAATGAATTTGCATTTAATCCTAATACCATTTAAAAGTGCTGGAAGGATCCCATTGTCGTGTTCAGTGAGGCCATATTATCATTTTTGGGATGAGTCAATTTAAGCATCGACACTTGGTATGAAATTGGAGCCTGCCTTCCACTCCATTAACTTGTGGTTTATTCTATTGCCATCACAAATAGAAGAGGGAAGTGGATCCTCCTGTTTGAGGCAACTCCTTTCATTGAAATGTCATAATGCTTTCCATTTATAAAGAATAAAAATCCTTCCATTGGCTTCTCAAGAAAACTCCAATATACTGAGTGGTGAGATTTTTGAGTCAGGCTCATCAAGTATCATGGAGACATTTTTTCTATGATAATATTCCTCATCTATGCCCTGCTCTAGCTGTCTGGCAATGCCTTATGCAAGACTGTCCTTTTTTCACCTAGGCGCCCTTGTTATTCCTGATCACTTGCTCAAGCACTGGTTCTGTTAGAGGGTGAGATACCCTTATACGTGAATAGGTCTCAAATCCCTAGGTTTAGAAGAGTTTGCCACCTTCAGCTCCAAGGTAGATGAAGTTGCATCTATTTGTTGTCACTTGTTTCACGAAGCAAAAAAATTTTCCCCATGGATGCACACACTTTATAACCCATTGCAATACTACATATAAATATCTGAATAAGAAGTGGCTAGTATATTCCCTAGGACCAGAGGATTTATCCACATCAATTGTAAACATAACAGATAAGATTGTTCCAGGGGATTTATCCCCTGCTAGATCTCATTTTCTTTTTTAAATACTGAGTGCAAGCCTTGACACAATGGTAAGATTGTTCCTTTGTGGCTTAAAGGTTATAGGGTGAAAACAACATAAACAACGTTTTTACATTGCAAGAGTCAGATTTCATACATCTGCCTTTTTAGAGACTGCAGTGCGGCAAGATTCCTATGTTGGGCCACCTTTTTTTTTTTTCTTTTTTAAATAGGTATGCTTTTTACTGGACTGTTTTTTTTCCAAACATTCAATATCAGATTGCTCTAATCTCAGATGTAGTGCCTGCTTCTTTCATCATTTATTCTGTTCTCTGCATCATCTTGTAGGGCAGTAATTCTAACAATTCATCCACTCTCCTGTCTGCATCAAAGAAACTGGTTCTTGTTGGCCATTCAAGCAAATCTTCTGACTCAATGCTTGGAACAACTTTCTTGTTCTCTGCTAGTAAAAGAAATCCTGTCTTGCTCTACACTCAGAGAGCATCAGCAGGGTATCCATCTGAATGTGTTGGAGCTCACAGTTCCAATAAAATGTTAAATGAGGATCAGTACATGTAAGGCCTAATTGTTTTTCCTTGCGCTACTGAACTTCACGTAAAAGCAGATGTGAAGGTTCTATGCACGCCATTTCTGCTGTGGCACAATTTTAGTTCAAGTGATTGTCCAATGCTCCAAATGGTCAAAGTACATATTAATGCATCACCTCTTGTTAAGAACAATTTGTTTAAGCTTATTATTGTGAGGTTCTTCCATGTGTTTCATTGAGCGGGTATTTTTTTGAGCTTGGTTTAGCTATCGCTTAAGAAGATCATTCCGCATTATTACAGCACAATCACATTTTTTTTTTTTTCAAATTTTAGTTTGGATTTAATCAAAATGCCTCCAGGAAATATGCATATTGATTTCATCTACAGTTGGAATCTCCAGAGTTGAAGTTCAGTGGTCCTAATAAACTGGGGAGGAAAGAATATTTTGAACACTTGCGGAATGCTAAGTTCTGCCTTGCTCCTCGTGGGGAATCATCGTGGACACTTCGTTTCTACGAGTCCTATTTTGTGGTCTCTCTCTCTCTCTCTCTCTCTCTCTTTCAAATTATTAATGAATGCAAATAGTTATGAAAAGAAGTGACAGATGCTTTTTCCTGGACAGGAGTGTGTTCCTGTGTTGTTATCAGATCAAGTAGAATTACCTTTCCAGGATGTGATTGATTATACTCGGATATCAATCAAATGGCCGTCCACTCGAATCGGACCTCAACTTTTGGAGTACTTAGAATCAATACCAGGTTAGCGAATTATGACACTGATGTCAATCAACTTTTGAACGTCAACTTTGGATATCAATCAACGTTTCATGATACTGTTATCATGAATCATTTCCTAAGAATCATTTGCAGTGATATAGGATGCATGCATAACACGGACACCAGCATGCCAACAAACTATTTTTCTAAAATTGAGGTCATGATATGCTAGGTATAGATTAACTAAATTCATAATTCATTATAGATATGATAATATAATCAATTGACGATACTATTTTATATTAAATTTCTAATAAAAGATGCATTTTTCGTGTTTCATTACCTAAAAAATCACTGGAAGAACCATATGCAAATAAGCTAATTTAAAGGAAATGTGCTATAGAATGCCTCATCTAATGAAAGAAAAGGAAGACAACAAAGGACCTGAGTTTTTAGATACCTCTAAATTATCATATGGTTCCAATTTTTTTTAGTTTGTATTAAAAATTTTATTGTTTTAGAAACTATAAAATAGTCTAATGTATCCAAAACATGACAGAGCGTATATGGGTCAAAAAGTAATATATTCTGACATGTGCATAAGTGTTGGCCAAGTGTCCATGTGTGATATGCTAGTCCAAAAGAAGTGTTCGTGCTTTTGAGATCATTTCTATGACATCTAAGTAATTCAGGTGCTTTTTGTTTCAGATGAATTGATAGAGGAAATGATTACTCGTGGTAGGCAGGTGAGATGTTTGTTCGTCTATGCCTCGGAATTTCAGCCATGTTCTGCAATCAATGGAGTATTTTGGGAACTTCAAAGGAAGATTAGACATTTCCACCAATCAGCTGAAACATTCTGGCTGCACAATAGTTCTATCGTAAATAGGGATTTGGTATCATTGTCTGATTGGAAACCTCCTATGCCTTTGCCTTGATTTTCTCACTTCAGATCAACCGAAGCAGGCAACGCCGCTGTGTTGAGCAAGTCCGGTGTCTTTTCCACATCAAGAGCTAGGCTTACATGCAGCTTTCTCTTTGGATTTAAAAGGCTCTTTAGCACAGATCATTTGATTCTAATCCCTTCTATTCCTGTAGAATTATTATGTTGTTCTTAATATATTAAATGGTTTGCTCTTTATGCTTGCCTTTACTGTGGATGAGGTGTTCAAGCTCTTCACAGGCAAAAAGGAATGAGCTGCTGCACGCTTGAAGCTGCTTTGAGTTCGATAGCGGGAAGAGATATCGACCCTGCAGCATATGAACGTATGGATTCTGCTGTGGAAAATGGGCACATAATTCTTTCTCGAATATGCTTTGTGTTCCATGATTCCCAGAATTGACCACTCTATAACTCCTCTTATGCTTAATTTCTTCAAAGCCAGTTTTAAGATGTTTTTGCCCTTATTATCATATTAAATCGAGCAAAATCACATAAGCATATTTATATAACTTATTTCAATTAGTGATTTTTAAAATTTTGCTGTTGTATTGCTTTATAAAGGAAAGTTGATTGCAGGGACGTTCGAAATGGAAGCAAATGATGCAATCTTGGTCACACATGGCCTCTGTTACGGGCATTGCCAGGTCACCTTCAGAAACGGCATCTCCTCCTCCAACAGCTGCCACGCGGATCAACCGTCATAGCAACTGAACCACACGGCTTCCACTGAAATTCAGAGACTATGTCTAACATATTGCACATGCACACTGCACAGGCTATTTCAATTCTGTTTTTCTATTTTTCTGTTCTGCACATGAGCCTTTTGTTTCTGTTAGCTCACACGGCCTCGGGCCATTATTGTATAAAGCTCATACTAATCAATGGAAAGATAGGATTTGATTGCTGTCCACTCTCCCTGATTTTCTCCCTACCTCTCTGTCTTTCCCTACCTCGTCCCTTTTCCATATCTCGGTCTCTCTCCCCTAGCTCGGCTTCCTCTTCCTCACCTCGTTCCTTTACCCTACCTCGCTCAATTCTTACATCTCGGCCATTTCACTTATATTGCTCCCTTGTCTGAACTCCCCTCTCCGATCCGATTTTTTCCACCTGCACTGGTATCAAACTGTGGTGAGCGTATCAGCCTCCCTTTGATTGAGTAAAGAATGCTGCTAGTGGGTTTGCAATCTGGCCAGATCAGAGAATTGTGAGAAATTTTTTTAGGAGGGTGAACCAGAGCATTTAGTTTTCTCTCATTACAAGTTCTAGAGAAGACCATAGATTATAAGATCTACACTAGAGATTCGGTGTAGATGGGGCCAGCAGAACACCCTTGAGACATGATCGGATAATATGAGTCGCTCTCATATAGAGCGAGCAATGAATCTGTCATCATGTCAGCTCTTATTGGGTTCTATCGTCTATGAAAACTGTACCTTTTTTCTGTCTCTCTTTCTCTCTCTTTTTATATAATAATATGGACCAAAAAATGTTAAATTGCTATGAAATCTTTCCACGATCATTCACCTGTTCTAAGTTTTATTTTCCAAATATCATTTCAATTTTTTAAAATATGATTTCTTCATGCCAAAATGATCTATCCAACCCCAAATTAGATAAGAAAATTTTAAAATAATCATGAGTAAATACACGTTTCGTCGACAGGAGCTGTAATAGCTCTGTCGAAGGGCTAACTCCATATTAAAATGAGTCCCTTGCGAGGAATGTAACAGCTGAGTAGACCAGAAGGGGTTCTAGACTCTGCAGTTGAAGCGTCAACTGTAGCTGCCGAGTGCATCCTTGGCTCATCGGAAGATTATTCGTTCAGCATTTATAAAGGAGTTAGTAGTGCCAATCGGTGAAGGCTTATAACGAAAAACCTTTTATTGTCGCTGGGCATCAAGGACATTTGAGATTGGCAATATTGTATATTTGACTTCTACATTGCGATCCGTATTTACTCTATTCTGTTGATTGTTCTGTTGTAATAAATTTGACCACCGAATTAGGCTGTAAGGCTAAGAAGGTTACGATAGTAAGGAGTCCGGCTTTGTAAACTTGTCTTTGCGGCTAGAAGTTTGATCTTGGGGGGGGGGGGGGGGGCGGTTCGGCCCCCTGGGATTTGAGGGTCCTCGACTGATTTCCCATCTGGGTCATATTTATTTTACTAGGTCTCAAAATATAGGAAAAGGTAATGAATCTACAGAAAATCCAGACTTCAATCATTGTGCTTTGAAATGGGACTGCCACGGAGACCTGGGCTGTGCTTTGAAACGGGTTAGTCCCCGAGACCTCTTTCAGCCGCAGGAAGAACCAAACTCCTTACTGTATGTTTGGTTGTTGGAATGGAATAAGGTGGGAATAGAATAATTT
>JAODPA010077945.1:0-27653 GCA_025585075.1 Nepenthes mirabilis | reverse complement strand
AGTTATAGTCTAATCAATTTAAAATCAATACTTTTAATCATTTCTTAATTTTTTTAATAAATAAAACAGTATTGCCAATTAAAAAATAAACATTCAAAATATGATGAATGAGTTTCTCCGTCTATTAAACATAAAGCTCCCTCAAACCTAAGTAAAGAGTCGATACCGCTGGTTTCCTCCGGGTTGGACTTATTTATACATACTATTTACAATTTTCAAAATTAATTACTTTTAATTGTTGATTTCTAACATCTTCGAATTTTTCTTACCCTCGTGAATGCTTCAATTTAATGGTAGGCAAGAGATTAGAGGAGCAATTCATGGCAGAAGTAGGCACAATAGGAAGAACTTACCACTTCAATCTGGTCAGACTCTACGGCTTCTGCTTCGATCCTACAATGAGAGCTTTGGTTTACGAGTACATGAAGAATGGATCGCTTGATAGATTCCTATTTGCCGAGCCGAGAAGAGCGATTGAATGGGAAAAGCTGCAGGAGATTGCGATTGGAACGGCCAAAGGCATTGCATATTTACACGAGGAGTGTCAGCAGCGAATTATTCATTATGATATTAAACCAGGGAACGTACTTCTCGATTCAAATTTGAATCCTAAAGTCGCCGATTTTGGACTCGCAAAGCTCTGCAACAGAGATAGCACGCACGTTGTCATGTCCGGCTGCAGAGGCACGCCTGGATATGCTGCCCCCGAGCTATGGACACCGTATCCGGTGACTCATAAATGCGATGTTTACAGCTTCGGAATGCTGCTATTTGAAATCGTAGGGCGGCGGAGAAACTACGATGCCAATCTAAGCGGCGGAAGCCAAGAGTGGCTGCCGAGATGGACTTACGAAAAGCTGAAGAAGAACGAGCTTTCGGACATGATCTCGACTTGCGGTATCTCGGCGGAGAACAGAGAGAAGGCGGAGCGGATGGTGATGGTGGCGCTCTGGTGCGTCCAATACTTGCCTACGGCGCGGCCGAACATGAGCATCGTGGTGAAGATGTTGGAAGGCGGCGTTGAGATTGCTACGCCGCCGAATCCGTTTGGTCATTTGGAAGAGCATAATAATTTGGCGGTGGTATTTAACTCTGGAAGTGGAAGCAACGCTGATCCTTCAAATCAGCCTTCGTCGGAAAATTCTTACTACACTGCTTGCCTGATTAATACTGCGAAGAGGACGACTGATATTGAGATGTGAAGTTTTTTATTCAATTTTGTGAAGATTTTGGCGTGGACGTTCGGATCCTTGACATGGTGACGACTCTAGGAGCGGATCTATCCCTGGTTCTTTACCGATTGATGTGATGAGTTGGATTTCAGGACTGACTGGTTGGAGGAGGATTATCTTTCCTGGATCAGGTTGATTTGCCGCCGACACTGGTTTGATTACTCTTCATGCTCTACTGCATCGTCTGATATGTATGATGTCTATTCTCCTGCCGTTACATGAATGACGTTTTTTCGTTGTTTAGCTTTGCAAGTATATCGTTACCGGAGTCTGTTTTGTTTTCCCTTTGGAATCTCGTATTTTTCGACTCGGGGTATACTCTAGCGTAGTTGTTTATCTCCAATCTATTTGGAGATTGAACATCTGATTTGTATTCTTTCATTTTTATTAATACATTTTAATTATTTACCAAAAAAAAGATATTTAAATTATGCAGGGTTGGAGCATTACATGTAGTTGTCCTCGCTTTTAATATAAACTATTTTAGGTAGTAAATAAATATTAAAAAGGAAAAAATTATATTTTGATGCGTCCTGAATTCGAGTTTCGAATAGGTTCGAGTCAAATTGTTTGTTTGAATTTGACTCCGTCCATTGACTATGGATCCTGTACATCATAACTACGAACGAAAGATCAAATGATGACGGGAGGTTATTCCACCGAAAACACTCTGACGCTCAAATCAGAAATTGACTTTTGAATTAAGAAGATACAAGTAAAGGGATACATTAAGAATATAGAGAGTGTTTGTGATTGGGGAGTGCTGTCGTTGAGAGAGACTTGGATTGCTTGTGAGGAGTTTTGGCTCTAAGTACTGTATTCGTTAGGAATGTAGTAGCAATGAAAGAGAGAGAGAGCATTTGAATACTGAACATTTGAGAGTTTTGTAGTAGAAAGCTTTTACAGGCAAGTGAGAACGTGTCTCGAAGTGAAAATTCTATTGCTTTTTATAGTCATTATGTTGGGTTGCCTTCCTTGCGTAGAAGGGCTTTATTCGCATACTCTATTGGAATCACTGTCTTTTCTGGCATGGAGTCTTTATGTCAGTAACGGTCGTCTGGATTGATTGCCTTCCTTCTATATTTTGTAATCATTAGGGTTTACTGCAGACAAGAAGAGGATTTTGGCGCTTTCCTTCAAGGATATGTGTCGATCCTAGAAGCAACCGTTACGATGGAAATTTCCTTATGTGGAGAGTGTGAAATCAGAGGAGAAGACGTTATTGTTTAAAGACGAACACATGGACCCATCTGGGCTTAGGCTGTGTGTGGCCTGATCTTCAACCTGTCTACCGATCATACTTCCAATCAACGGCAGCGTTGACTGTCTAGGGCCTGAGCAGACCGTCCTCCTCTTGGGCTTTTGCTAGCTCATTGGCCTTTCATTCGATTAACGGATGACGTTGACCGTCTAGGTAAGAATGTGCCTTTATGGATCTGGGTCGATCCTGCTTCTTGGGTGAGCCCATTACTGGCATACCCATCATGTAATATTTTAGATTTTATCTGAATTAGTTTAATATTTGTTGTCATTTTAAATTTTTTTCCGGTGAAAAACAAGGAGAAGAAGGGAGAGCAGAGAGAGATCGGTGGCGACGATGGTGGTTGCGGGTAAGGTCGCAATGGTCGCTGGTTGAGGCGGCGACGACGGCGGCGGCGGCGGCAACAGTGGTATGGTGGCCATCGCAGAGGAGAGAGGAAGGGCAGTGAGCAGGCGTGCATGAGGCAGGAGAAAGAAAGGCCCAATCGGGAGTTTTGAGACATCCTTTTTTTTAAATCTATGGAATATAAAGTCGATACAAGTATCCTCTAACCCTATTCTTGGTCTGATTTAATTTCTGATATGTTTTGACTACTGTTGAAGATTTTACTAACATGCATGTATTTTTATATATCATAAATTTATTAATTATATACATGCATATATGTTTTATCGGTTGTGCGGCAATTTTATATTGGTATTTATGATTTTGGACGGTTTTCCGATATCCAAATGGTATATTTGTATATTTGTATATCCGTACGTTGTGGAATAATGAAGCAGGCCATGCGTCGGTCCACACGTATGCTGCCGAGGGTGGGGTCACTACAGGACCATGGTGGTCCGAGACCCGATGGGCCGTTATATGTGATCCAAGGCATGAGTTTTGGTACCGCTCCCGACGTGGAGGCTTAGTCTTGATGGGGATGTATATGATATGGCCCCCTTCTGCTAGCAGGAAGGTTGATGCATTTAGTAGCTGACCTGCTCAACTGTGTATTTAAATGAGAATCATCGTAAGGAATTGACAGAAAATTAATATATTTGGACGTTCTAATATATAACTAAAACTTAAAATTACACCCAAAGTTACGAATGGTAAAATATAGTGAGCAAGTTCCTAATCTATGGAAGATAGAGTACATTGATGGCTTTGAGCTACTGGCCTAAATCGTAGCTGAGCCTTAAACTGCTGGCTTAAATCGCAACCGATATAATCATGGTTATCGGATTAGGGTAACCCTTCCTCAAGTTGGTATTATTGATCTTTGGTTCTCCGATTTCGTGCATGTGTTTCTATTTCTACATGTATTGCGTGGACTATGATTTGAGATACATGGTTTAGCCCACGGATTTGCATTAGGAATGTCTCGTACGTACGGATCTGTTAAGCCTTGGAACATGTTTTATGTTTATATGTTTTAGTTCTGATATGTTATTTGATTTCAGCATATGATATATATGATTTAGATCCGAACGATGGTATACGTCCCACACGGATGTAGTGACGGTCGCGATTATATAATGTGATCTCGAATTATATGATATGATATCATCTATAAAATTTAACCGGATCGTTATTTATTATGATTATGTCCCAGATGGACTATTTGATACTGATGATGATTTAGTACGAGATATCTTCTTAGTTTTTAGGAATTTTGCAGACATTATGTTTTATTTTACGTGATTGTTATGCGATATTCCTACTTCTGATTTTTCGGTACTGTTTTATACGATGATACTTGTTGAGTTCTAGGCTCATAGTTTCATATTTTATCCTTTTAAACTAGTGGTATGGATACGCTTACAGGAGTACGGATGTGATTTGATACGGTAGATCTCTAACAGTGAGTAAAGATATTTATATTTGTTATATTTTAGATCTCGAGGATATATTATGATTCTATCTTTAGCCGAATGAGGGCCTTGATCAATGTATAGAATATATATTGGAGTTATTGTATTATGTTGATGAGTTATTGTTATGTATAATACCTCCTTTGCGATTGTGGATAGCAGGTCGTGTATTATATTTGTCCAAATTTATATCCGATGAGATCTTGTGCGGATTCTATTATATCGGGTCCTATATGTGTATGACTGTCATGCTCGAGTTGGGTTTCTATGGTTTATAGAGTATATAACTCATTTTATTTTTGACCTGCATATATTGTGTTTTTAGGCCATGACAGAGATGGTATTGGAGAAAAGGTCGTAAGGAGGTGTTTTTGGATCATCTTAGGAAAGTAATTGATAGAATATTTGACACGATAACTGTAGCCTATTGTGAAGAATGAAAGTTTGAGTTGTAAATGTTTAAATTTGTTTCGGAAAGTCGATTGATTGGCTGTGATGGGTCATGCGAGCGATATTATGGGTGATTTGATTCTGTAGCTAGATGAAAGTTTGGTTGCCATGTGAAGGATAGTCTGTTAGGGGTAAGATGGAGCACCCTTCGAATGATTTAAGGTGATCCAGTTTGAAACTTTTTAGAATTTTTGATCCAATTAAGGCTTAAATTGAGATTTAGAAAGTGGATGACATATTTGAAGTTTTTCATTGTTCAGATAAAACTCGGTTTATTACACATAAGTTTAAGTGTGAGGCAAGCCAGTGGTGGGCTTCTTAGTGCTACATTCCACTTCTTATGATATTTGGTTGAGGCAATTTTTGGAAGTCACTCTCCATTTGGAACTCGAGATAGTAAGGAAGGTGAATTTAGTTAAAAAAGTGCTTGAGATTTTCGGTTATTTGGTCAAAGTTCAGTTTGTGGCCTCTGAGATTGTATGTAATGTTATATACTTTCTCTAATTTCTAGAACGAGCTTTGATGAAGTTTATCCCTAATGGGTAAACCTTTGATCTGTTAAGATTGTGGATTTCAATGTCCGTTCTAAATCTGTAGATATAAATGATTGACTGATCTGATTTTATTTGAGGTGCCAAACTTTGATGTGATATTAGGTGTAACTTGGTTGGCAAGTCGCCATGCTAGTATGGATTGTTCGGTAATGATATTCTTAATTATAGTTTAGGTTGTGATTTTTGAATTTGAGGAAGAGCTGATCAAGAGGTGATGAAACTGATATCATTGTGCTTACAAATTAATTAATGAGAATGTGTGTCGAGTTTAGTTTGCATATGTGGCTACATTTGGGAGTCTTTTTGTGGTCTTTAAGAATTTTCTGGTTGTATAATAATTGGAGGCTATTTCTTATAGGATAGGATCAACCTGGATTGTCTTTTGATCGGTAGTTGAGGTTATTGTTGAGGTTGTGTCAGAAGTGACATCAATATTAAGGACTCTGCATAGAATCGATGAGGCATTGGCCGAGTGCTTTGCCGTGGGGTGCTTTAGTGCCCTTGGGATGAGTAAGATAAATCGATGAGGTTATCTATCAATTATTAAAAATCTAATTTGTTTGGAAAATGAATTATTCGATAAAAAAAGTGGAAAATTGATAGGTGACTTGTTTGATCATTGGTTAGGGCTCGATATTTTTTAAAATCAATCTGCATTCGGAGTATGGTCAATTAAGATTTCCGGATATTGTGCCTAAGATAGCCTTCAAGATAAATGTACGAATGTTGTGAGCATCGGTGGTATTTTTGGGTTAGTAATTTCGTTGGTATTTTTTATGGATCTTATGAATCGGATCTTTTTGCCATATTTGGGTCTATTTGTGATGGCTTCATTAATGATGTTTTGATTTGTTCGAGAAATTGATGTGGGACATGAGGTCTTTATTTTGAGGATTTCGAAATCTTAATTATATGGAGATAGTTATGGTTCGATTTGATTATAAAGGTTCGAGGAAATTATTTCGTAAAAGGAGTTAATCATGTGGCAATGTAAGCGGATGGATCGCTTAAGGGTTATGATAACGAGTTTCGGTATTAGCCAAGAAGGAGAATATTATTGGTGATGTTTTGGGTCGGAAGCTTTCGGATTTGATATGTTATATGTTCATAAGAGAAAGCGGAGTATTAGTAGCTTTCATGAATTTTGCTTTGGGATTGCCAAAGACGGTTAGAAATATGGACGTAGTTTGGGTATTTGTGGATTGATTGTCAAGGTTGGCCCATTTATTTTCAATTCGGATGATGTATTTGGATGAAAAGTTGGCTTGTCGGTATACCAACGAGTTAATGAGGTTGTTGGATAATCCTTCCTCAAGTTGGTATTATTGATATTTGGTTTTTCTATTTCGTGCATACTTTATATTTCTGCATTTATTGCGTGGAGTACGATTTGAGATACGTGATTTGGCCAACAGATGGGCGATAGGAATGTCTGATACATACTGATATGTTATGCCTCGGAACATGTTTTATGTTTATATGTTTTAGTTCCAATATTTTATTTGATTTCAGCATATGATATATGAGATTTACATCCAGACAATGGTATGCGTCTCACACGGATATGGTCACGGTCACGATTATGTAATGTGATCTCAAATCATATGATATGATATCATCTATGAGATTTGATTGGATCGTTATTTATTATGATTATATTCCGGAGGGACTGTTTGATATGGATGATGATTTAGTACCAGAAATTTCCTCAATTTTTAGGAATTTCATGGATATTGTGTTTTGTTTTACTTGATTGTTATGCAATAACTTTACTTCTAATTTATGAGTACTGTTTTATACGATGATACTTGTTGAACTCTAGGCACACGTTTTTATTTTTTACCCCTTCAAACTAGTGGCATGGTTACGCTTGCAGGAATACGGACGTGATTTGATACGGTAGATCTCTAGCGGTTGGTAGAGATATTTATATTGGTTATATTTTAGATCTCGGGGATATATTATGATTCTGTCTTTAGCAAAATGAGACCCTTGATCCATGTATGGAATATATATTGGAGTTATTGCATTATATTGATGAGTTGTTGTTATGTATAATATCTCATTTGCGATTGTGGATAGTAGGCCATGTGTTATATTTGTCTGAATTTATATCCGATGAGATCTTATGCAGGTTCTCTTATATCGGGTCCTATATGTGTATGACTGTCACACCCGGGTTGGGTTTCTATGATTTATAAAATATATAACCTATTTTATTTTTGACCTGTGTATATTATATTCCAGTGCCGTGACACATCACTCGCCCCCATACTGGTGGTCTAGAACTCTAACATTCAGCATATTTAAGATGGGTTGCGAGTGGCTGGGTTTTCCGCCTGAGGTGACCTGGTGAGGAAACTAGCGATGGCTTTTGGCATGTTGATCACGTTGCTTACAGTTGTTGACCGTAAAATCAAGGTCTGGAGAATCGGTTGAGAATATCGTTGGCTAGATTCATTGACTGCTTGGGCTAAAATCTGGAGAACTGTCAAAGGAAACGCTAATCATCTTGGCCAAAATTCAGAAAACTGTTGAAGGAAGAGTTGACCAGATTCATTGACTGTCTAACTATAATTCGAAAAACTACTGAAAGAAGTGTTAATCGGATTCATTGACCGTCCCGGCCAGAATCCGGAGAACTACTAAAGGATGTGTTGATGAGATTCATTGACCATCCAGATCAGAACCTGGAAAACTGCTGAAGGAAGTTGAAATGATGTACCATCCTACCACTAGACTGTCAGTCAAAAAGTTTGCCACGTGTCTGTATGCAGTGAGTTTATGATCCTAGTAATTAATGCGCTAGAGGATCTGATTCGACTGCAGCCTTCTAGGGAGCGACACATGTCAATAATGATGGGCACACATTTACGAGATGGTTCTCCTTCTCCGGCGTTTACATTCTTTTAAGTAGTCTGTCCGTTACTTTTCAAACTTCCTACGCTTTCCTTCCTCAAAATTTTCTAAATCTTCCATAACTTTCTTTCTTCCATTTCCATGGCTTCCTCTATTACTCAAATAGCTTCAGTGATCAAAGCCAATGAAGTGATTGAGTTGTACGTCGTGTACAATATTTCGAAGAAGATCGTCTTTAGGATGCCCAACAAGGAAGAAAGGGAGTGCTCCCCCTGTGGGCCGCATCACCATCTATGAGGCCCACTTGAGGAGTGGGTTGTACCTTCCAGTCTCTGATGAGCCGCAGGACATTCTTACCGCTCTCTAGGTTTATGTCGCACAGTTTTATGCTAATGTTGTGCGATACCTGTGCAAGCTCTACATCTTTCTCTGCCACCATACAAAGTGGCTGACAGTGGAGGTGGTTAGGGTAATGTTAATGTTCAACCAGGGCGAAGAATGGATTTCCTTGTCCCCACGAGGGTTTCAGATCAGCGGTGCTATATATAATTCCCTGAAGAATTGGAAGGACCGATTCTTCTTCGTTTATGTGAATACATCCTGGCCCTTGGCTAGGAATTGGGGCAGGGTGCCCAACATTTACATCGAGATGCCCACGGATGAGGAGACCGCTACAATGAAGCCGCTCCTGAAACTGGTAGAGGACCATCTTCCTGAGTTCCGGAGAGATCACTTGGTTTCTAGTACGGAAGCCAAGAGGGCACATTAGGGACCGCCTTCCCCGGAGCAGAAGATGAAGGTGCCTTCCCGTAAGAGGAAGGCCGATGTCATCACAATCAGGTCTAACGGCACGCCTCCCAGCATGAAATCTCCCAAAAATCCTAGGCAGAAAAAGGCGGCAATGGTGATGCCTTCTTCTTCTTCCTCCTCTATAGAGCTAGAGTATGTTTTAGTTAGTCAGGTCACTGGAGTTGGAGACAGCTTCGGTATATGTGGAGTTGAGGAATATAGGGCCAGACTACGCTTCGCTATGAGCAATGTCGTTCTTGCTCTGACATAACTAGAGCACCTGGTGGTGCCATCGGAGTCACCCGCGGAGCCTTCAGCTGAGCAGGCTATTCAATTGTCTGAGGAGATAACTGCCGGAGAGCTCCTGAAGGCGCCTACAGGGCTTCTTGTCGCACAGGCCGATGAGTTATTTGAGGAGCCTATTGCTGGTGAGCCTCAAGAAGTGCTTGAGGTGCCAATCATCAGAGAGCCCCATGAGGCGATTGGCATCAGCGTTAAACTGACGGAGGAGCCTACCGTCAGAGAGCCTACTGAGGTGGTGGGCTTTACTGTGGAGGTGCCGGAGGAGTCTTTTACTAGAGAGCCTATTGAGCCGGGGGGACCTTACGGAGGAGTTGCCGGAGGAGTCTGAGGTGGAGGCCACTGCTGAGCCTATTTAGGAGATTACCATTTCCAGTCCTCTGCCGCCTGGGCCAAGGTCTCGCAGCAGGCCAGTAAGGCCGAAGCGCAAAATCTGGCAAGTAAACCTTCGCAACTTTCTTTCTCCTTTGTCTCTCCATTGCTAATACTTAGCATTTTTATAGGGGGAGAAAATTACGGGTGCAGTTACCAAGGGACTACGCCAGCGGGACTTGGTGATCTTTGACTTGGATAAGGAGATTGCCTGGTTCAAGGAGGAGATCGAGTTGCTGAAAGCGAAGCACTAGGAGGACACAATTGCTCTCCAATCTGTGCTGTCAAGTTTGGAAGATGAGAACGTTTGGCTGAGAGAAGAAGTTGACCGGGTGGTGAGGCGTATTGACTAACTTATGGGACAGATAACATCACCGGAGAACGAGTTGACCACTCGTATACGCCCTTATGAGGTCTTCGATATATTGTTGGCACGGTTGTGGGAATGCATCAACCTTTGCCGGTGCATTGCACAGTTCGTTGACCCTAACTTTCCAGTGGAATATCTTGACCCATCAAACCATTCTGCCCAACGCCGCGAGAGCCTCATGGGACAATCCTGTAGTGGTTAAGGGCCACCACTGTCTCCTCCTGGGAGTTCTGCACCTCCGTAGATTTTGTGCCCTTTTTTCTTTATAAGCAGTTGTAAATATTTAGACATAATCAATAAAATGATCATTTTACTGACGTTATGTGTCTTCGCCTTTGTTGCCATTTTTCAATTACTTATTACTGTATTGACCGACCGACTTAGTGTATTGCATGTAAGTTGGTTGTCCACCTCACTTGAGACGTTCGTGGCGCTCTCTGACGGACCTAAGTCCTGGAGAAGATATCAAGGTAGATCTTTATGTTGTGCCAAGCCTATTCAATACTTGCACGTGAGTAGAGGTTTGGTGGCGCTGTCTAAATGTGAGCTTGGGCAGCCAGCACTTTGCTCCTGTCAATCGTCGTTGACTGATCGCTTGGATGACTAGGGTTTAAATTCGACTGCATATGGGTCACTTTGATGATCACAGTTCAGTTACAACCACTTATGGGCTACCTGGATTATCAGAGTTTAGTTACGATCACTTATGGGCCGCCTGAATGACCAAGATTTAGTTATAAGTGGGTGAAAATTCACCAGACTTAGAGGTAGCCTAGGTCATTTACATAACCCTGTAAACATATACACGTGCATATGGAACAAAAAAGGAAAGAAATGACAACATGGCACAATGGAAAATGCATTTCTTTTATTAATTAATGACAATATATACATTTATAAGCATACACATGGATAACCTACCTATGCCTTCACTGAAAGTAGCGCTTGAGGTAGATCACGTTCTATGTCTATGGAACCAACTTACCATTCTGGGTCCGGAGTTTATATATTCCATTCCACAGAACGGTTGAAACTAAGAAAGGACCTTCCCAATTTGGAAAAAGTTTATTCCGATTAGTAATCTTGCCGTAGCCTCGATGCTTTGCAAGACTAAATCTCCAACTTCGAACTACTACGCTTTTATCTTCTTATTGTAATAACGGGCGACTCGTTATTGGTAGGCCGCTATCCGTATTCTGGCAACGTCGCGAGCTTCCTCCAATAAGTCTAGGTGTTCCCTAATTTTCTAGGATTTACCTTATGAGTCGAAGGACTCAACCCTAAGATTCGGAAGCCTAATCTCAACCGGTATTGCTGCTTCAATCCCATAGCAGAAATTGAAGGATGTCTCGAGAGTTGGCACCTTTAGAGTCATCCGATAAGACTATACGATAGAGGATAGCTTGTCGACCCAAGAGCCCTCTGCGTTCTCCAACTTGGTCTTCAGACCGTAGACTAGTGTTTAGTTTGTGACCTCCACCTATCCGTTTGCTTGTGGATACACTACCGAAGTATAGACCAATCTGATATCTAAACTGGTGTAATACTTGATGAAATATTTTTTTAAAGAATTGGATTCCGTTGTCGGTCATAATGACCTTGAGAATGCCAAATCTACTGACTATACTCCGGCAGATAAACTCTAAGGCGTTGTGCTTGATGATGTTGGCCAGCGGGGTGGCTTCAACCCATTTGATGAAATAGTTGATACCCGCGATGATGAACTTCCATTGTCCAGTTGCAATGGGAAATGGGCTGAAAATATTGAGCTCCCATTGCGCAAAAGGCCAAGGAGCTTGAAGAGATCTCAACTTAGAGGGCGGTTGGTAGTGAAGATCGCCGTGGAGTTGGCAATTCCCGCACTTCTTCACGAACTTAAGGGCATCTTTCTTCATTGTCGGCTAATATTAACCTTGACGCATGATCTTAAATGTTAGATTTTTACCACCGATATGCGATCTGTAGATCCCAATGTGGACTTCGCTCAAAGCGTAGTCGATCTCCTTAGGAGTAAGGCACTGGAGGTATAGAGTCGAGTAACCACGGTAATATAGCCGTCCATCTACAATGGTGCACCAGCCGCCCATCTTCTTAATCCCATTGGCTTTGTCTGCGTCATCTGGTAGTACTCCATCTGCCAGATACTTCTTGTAAGGCGTCATCCTGTTTTCTAAATCGAAGATTTGCATTGCTTCCTATTTCTCAGTGTTGGGAGTGCTCAAAATCTCCCAAATGTCTCTCGAGTATTGCTCTGGGTTCTTGACCGTTACTGCTCTAGCAAGTTGGTCGGCCTTCTAGCTTTCAGTTCTATAGATGTGGATCAGGTTTAACTTGTCAAATCTATGGATGGCGTCCTTTTCTTTAGCTAGGTATTTGGCTAAGTGTGGGTTGCATGCCTTGAAGTTTCTATTAACCTGGTTGTCAACCAACTAAGAGTCACTGTAGACAGTCAGACGTCTAGCTGAGCACTCTTTGGCTAGTCTTAACCCGGCTAACAGGGCTTTATACACTGTAACATTGTTAGTGGTTAGAAAGTCGATTCTTAGGGAGTACTTCATCTCAAACCTGTCAGGATCCTTAGGACCACTTCGGCACCACTGTCTGAGTTCGTAGACAATCTAACTATGTTGAAAACCCATTTTGGCCAATTCCTGTGCTGTTCTGCATCCTCAGTGGACTGTTTATTAGGAACTGGTATTGTGCTCTCGACGATAAAGTCGGCCAGAGCTTGCATTTTGATGGCTAATCTGGATCAAAATTTAATGTCGAACTCTTCCAACTCGATAGCCTACTTAACCAGCAATCTATAAACATCAGGCTTCTAGAGAATGCTCTTCAGAGGCTGGTCGGTCAAAACTACCACATGATGAGCCTAGAAGTAAGGTCTCAACTTCTAGGCGAAGAAGACAAGAGCCAAGGTTAACTTATCTGCATGTGGGTAGCGTGTCTCCACGTCAGTCAATGTCTTACTCACATAGTAGACCGGCTGCTGAGAGTCGGAGTCCTACTGTGTGAGGACAGAACTAAGGGCCACCTCTGACACTGTTAGGTAGAGGTATAGTTCTTCTCCGTCCTTGGGTGGCGTCAGCAGTGGTAGACTGGCGAGGTACTGCTTCAATTTGTCGAAGACTGGTTGGCACTCTACTTTCTATTAGAATCTGTTCACTTTTCTCCCCCTTAGAGCCTTAAAGAAAGGGTAGTACTTGTTCTTTAACTTAGCCAAGAATGGGGACAAGGCTGCCAGTTGTCCGATTAGCCGCTAGACATCTTTGACACTCCATGGTGAAGTCATATCCGTGAGGGCCTTGATCTTCTTCGGGTTTTTCTCGATCCCTCGTTGAGAGATGATGAAACCTAAGAACTTCTCTGAGGATACCCCAAAGACACACTTGGAAGGATTCAACTTCATTTGATACGCACGGAACACCTTGAAGGACTCAACTAGATCACGAATATGATCATTGGTGGTCTTGCTCTTGACGAGCATGTCGTCGACGTATACCTTTATATTGCGGCTGAACTACTTCTCAAACATCTTGCTCATGAGCCGCTGGTAAGTGGCACCCACAGTCTTCAGACCAAAGGGTATCGCCTTATAGCAGTAAGTGCCTTGATCTGTCATGAACAATGTGTCTTCCTCATCCTTTGGGCTCATTCGGATCTACGTGTAGCCTGAGTACGCATCCATGAAACTCAGTAACTCGTGTCCAAACATTAAGTCCATCAAAAGATCGATCTTGGGTAAAGAAAAATTATCTTTTGGGCAGGCTTTGTTAACGTCGATGAAGTTGATGCACATTCGTTATTTTCTGTTGCTTTTCTTTACCAGGATGACGTTGGAGAGCCAATCCGGGTATTGGACTTCTCTGATAAAGTCAGCGTCTAGCAGCTTTTTTACCTCCTCCTGTATGGCGACCAATTTCTCCACGGAGTGGTTCCTTCGCTTCTACTTGATGGGTTTACAGTCAAAATCGAGGCCCAACTTATGGATTATTACTCTGGATAGAATCCTAGGCATTTCAGCGGAGGCTATGCGAAGACGTCAGCAATTTGTTGTACGAAGGCTATAAACTTGTCATTCAGTGTCCTGGTGAGTGAGCTCCTAATCTGTACGCATATTTCTAGGTCCTCCAGATTCAATGGGATGAGATCGATTGCCTCATCAGACTATGCCTGCTGCGGAGTTGCTTCGTCTCGATTGTCAAGCTCTCCTACCGTGTTTGCATTGCCACTTGGTGCGATCTGGGACTGTAAAATATCTACCCAGTGACTTGGTCACCTAGCACCTTACTTATACCGCATACTGTTGGGAACTTTATCTTGAGATGCGGTATAAAAGTGATGGCTCCGAACGTTGTTAGGCATGGGCGGTCTAGTGTAGCGTTGTACACGGAGGGTAGGACGACGACCAAGAATGTCAGTGTACAACTTGCCATTCTTGGGTTCAAGCTTAGGGTGACCTCCAACTGGATTGTTCCTTGGACGGCCACTGGTTCGTTGTCAAGCCTTAGAGTGAACCTTCAGTATGTTTTAATTGACTCTTTTTTAAATCAAGTTTAAAAAATGTATCAAGGTAAAGCAAATCACAGGAACTTTCATTATCAACGAAAACCCGTTTCAGTTGGTAGTCGACGCTACCGTTCGAAACGAGTACGGATACAACAAGAGGATCCTTATGTGGGGAGATTATATGTTCCATGTCATTATCACTAAAGCTAATAACGTTGTCTTCAGTGCGTTGTTGCTTCCGCCGAGTCTGTTGCTCCTTACGATCCGTTGGGGTTTTGGCTAGTCGGATTGTAATCATATTAACCACTCTAACCGTAACCCTATTCTGTGATTGGGAAGGCATTGGCCTTTCTCGCCTGAGGTGCCAGAGCTCTACCCAGGGTTCTTGACGAACCTGGTGAGGTGGCCTCTCCAGATCGGCTCCTCAATCTCCCACTGAAACATCTTGCAATCTTTCATGGAATGTCTGGGAGATCGATAGAAATCACAATACTTGGCTGGATTTCCTCCCTTAGCTTTCTTAAGTTGTTTTGGCCACTTAAGGAACTTCTCCCCATAGATTTTCATAAGGACATTGGATCATGTGCCGGTCAGGGGCATCAAGTTGATCGGCACATAATCCCTTCGCTTTGGTGCTCTAGTCCTGTGTTGATTTCTTCAAGAGTGATTGCCATCATTGTGCTTCATCTTTTTCTCGGCCGGGAAAGAGTAAGGTTGTTTAGTCTGCTCGGGATGTTTAGCTTCGTTGACCTCTTCTACTGCTGTATAGGCCCTGGTGATAGATTTCACCTTCTGAAAGATCTGCGAATTCTTATGTGCCATGTGCCTAAAGAAATCCCCACGCGTTACGGTAGAGATGAAATTGCCAAGCTTCATCTCTTCTCTTGAGCTTGGAAATTCTTCTTCCCTCCGCTACGAAGTGATCCAGGAACTTTCACGGATTCTATCCCTACTTTTGGTTGATACAGGAGAGCTGCTAAGGCTACTTCTTTTCCCAACGGCTGGAAGCATATTGCGCCAAGAAAAGGTCAATGAGTTTCTGAAAGCTCCAGATCGAATCTGATGGGAGACGATGGAACCAGATGCGGGAGCTTCCCTTTAGCGTAACTGGAAAGCAGCGGCGCATTGTTGCATCCTCCAACACTTGTTGACTCAGATGGGTGCGGAAATGATCCAATGGATCGAGGTGATCTATCGGATTAGCACACCCATCGTAAGAGTCAAGAATTGGCATTTTGAACTTTGCCGGCATGAGACGGTTCAAGATCTCCGCCGTGAAGGAACATCTATCCAGATTTATAGCGTGTTCGTCATCCTTGAACATGTAGTTTTAGATCTTCTTCACCCTTGGATCTGCTCGAGTGGCGTTGCCAAATCTCTTGGAGTTGAGGTAAGTTCTCAACTCCGTTCTTTCTCTGGTGTGGCGAGCAGTCGGCTAGCTACTACCACCAGCGGATCTAACGATCCTAAATGTGACAGACCAGTCGTATTCCATTGTATACGGCCGCTGTCATACACGTCGTACATACATCAATTAATAATAATTTCTGGTCAAAAGGTGGACTTAAAATTTTTGTTTTCTTTTATCTATTTTACTTTGTGTGCACAGGATCACATAAGGCCGAAATTCTTGAGTTGGCCACCAAGGTTTTACAAGGTCAGACAATCAGACATAAAGATCCCAAAATAAGTTAAGATGCCATTAGGAATCACAAATTACTTACACCCATAAAGTCATGTGGAAACATACTAATATCCATTCATTTTCACAACAGAAGTGTTTTACAAAATTATTCCCAAAATAATCAAAAGAGAATACATCAATTTTGCTCCTTCACTGCTACCTAATTTCGGTCAGCTATCATGCCTAATTAGTCCGTTATGCTCTATTCTTTCTCGTCCTCTGTAAGCTTATAATCATTTGAAAAACAGAAGAGGAGTGAGTATAAAAAGCCCAGTAAGTTACTCATGCATAAATTATAAATGATGCATAGTCATGAATGGTGAGAAATAGGTAGAATGCAATAGAGGAGTTTATGCATGCATATTCATAAGGTGTGGCCGGAATCAATTTCATGCGAGTAGGTTCCGAAGGCATTTTCATGTAAATTGGTTTCCAAAACATGTTTCTATTTCTAAATTCATTTCCGTCAAAAACTGGCTATATTTAAGGTTCTTAACTCTTGACCAGCAAAACGCTACATTTAAGGTTCGTAATCTTGACCAACATATCTCAAATAACGGTTATATTTAAGGTCTGTAACTTTCGATCCTCTGAATCATCAAATCATATAAATGCTACATTTAAGGTCTGTAGTCATAACCAACCAAAACGGCTATATTTAAGGCCTAGAGCTCTCGATCGTCTAAATACTTAGTTCTGTAAATCATGTTTTCCCAAAAATCCAAAGTCAAATAATGCAATTAATCGGACATCATAAGGGCTTTCGTTCAATGTCTTAAAACCGAAGATCTTTCATTAAAATGCCATAGATCTTATTTATAAAAAGTCAGAGGTCTTTTATCAAAAGTCGGAGGTCATTTTATCAAAAACGCCGGAGGTCATTTTTTTAAAAAGCCGAAGATCATTTAAACGTGCAATAATCGGTCTTTTTAAAATATGATCATGATCAGACTTCATGCATTTGAGTAAAATAACCATATATTATGAAATAACCGGACATTTTATATAAACAAATAACAAGTTTCTTTTAAACATGCAAGTAATTGAGATTCTTCCTTAATTCAGATGATCAAAGCAAATTATCATGGCATGCTTCACGTAGAAACTTAGCAAAGAGAGTATAAAATAATATTCATTATCAGGCTTTAACATAAATTCAACGTAGGGTAAACTTGCATTAAAAAGATGAACTTAAAAACGATGAGTACACTTGCCTGATTTTTGGACTCCTTACTTCAATCTGGCCTAAGACTCCTTCCTCTTCGTCTCTTTCTTTCCTCTTTCCTCACAATTTTTCTAACTCTTTTCTACCATTGTCGAGCTCAATATTTATAGAGGATGGGTTAGGTGGGAGTTGGTGGGGTAGTTTAATTAATTGGTCCTTCCCGTTTCACTTTCCTTTTTAGAAGGTCAATGGGTGGAGGTCAATGGGTGGTTGGAAGTAGGCTACCTACTCAGATTTGATCAGCCATCCCTTAGTCACAACTGGCCATTACTTCAGTCCGGTCATCCATCAAACTCGGTCAACAATTCGTACCGACTTTTTGTCTGTTCTGATTACCTCATTGTTTTTGGTTAGCTTTTATATTTTAACTTCCTCTTCGGAAATGGCCTCCTAAGACCGTCTCTGCAATCATCATCTCCGGAATCAGGGTCCCCAAAATAATCGTCTCCAGAATTTAGGGTCACCAAAATTATCATATCCGGAGTTAGGGTCTTTGGAAGCCTTCCCAATCGTCTTCAAAAATCGTTTCTAAAAACCTTCTCAATGATCTCCAAAAATCGTCTCCAAAAGTTAGGGTCTCCAGAATTATCGTCTTCGGAATTAGGGTCTCCGGAAGCCATCCAAATCGTCTTCGAAAATTGTCTCCGAAAACCTTCTCAATGGTCTCCAAAAGTCATCTCTGAAATTCATCACAAGGTCTCCAAAAAATTCACCACAAGGTCTCCGAAAAAACTCACCATAAGGTCTCCGAAAAATTCACCACAAGATATCCAAAAAACTCACCATAAGGTCTCCAAAAAATTTGCCACAAGGTCTCCAGAAAACTCACATAAGGTCTCCGAAAAAGTCACCACAAGGTCTCCGAAAAATTCACCATAAGGTATCCGAAAAACTCATCACAAGGTCTTTGGAAGAATTGGCTTTTGGTCTTTGGATTATCGTCTCTAGAAGTTAAAGTCTCCGGAATTCTTCGTCTCCGGAGATCAAGGTCTCTGAAAATTTTGGCATGAACCTTGGTCTCCGGATTTTGCCCAATACTGCCCAAAAACGGTCTTCAGAAAAACATCTTCGGAAATCATTTTCGTAATTTATTACAAGGTCTCCGGACAATTTGTGCTTATTGAAACTTGGTCAACACTCCTTTATCCCGGTCAACATTTCATTCTCAAATTTTCGGTTAACAACCCAATAATTCCGGTCAACATATACTACCACAATTTCCTGGTTAATTTGCCAACATTTCTTCAGGTTTGGTATTTTTTACCATAGCTTAATAGTTCTTATATTGGACCAAATTATATAACATAAATTACTATATATGAAAATTAGGATGCTATAATCTCTCTCACTTATAGAAATTTCGTTCTCGAAAATTTGATCAACCCTAGCCTATCATTTGTCAGGCTCTACCTCTGAGTTATGGGCCCTCATGCTATTAGTATGCTACCTAGATTAAATCTTTTACTAATACCTCAAGATGAAAATATGGGAAAAAATTAAAATTTTAGAAGGTACCTTTAATCACACTCGATGTTGCTTTGGTATCCTGAACTATCACTGCAAAGGCTTTAGATGGGATAGTGGACTTTTGTATCTCCGGCTTTCTAAGTGAGGGGAAATCATTGACTCGGTGACCCTACTGACCACAGTTAAGACAAGCCCCTGTTAGCTTAAAATAAGTTTTTCCTAAGTGTTTTCCTCCACAATAGGTGCAATTTTCTGTTGATGTTTAGAAACTGAACATTGGCTCAATTTCAGTGCTATTTTTCTCTTGATCCGATACTTTCCCCTTTTTAGAAGGCCCTAAGGATCCTGAACTGGCTCCCTCACTAAGACTCTTCCGACTAACTGCCATTTTCTCAAAAAATTCTTCGTTTTCAATTTTCTTTTCATAAGTGATGGCCCTATCTAATACTTCTCCATATGTAAGCAGCTTCAATGTCGATTGGTGTTTTCTAATATATCCCTTAGACCTCTAGGAAATCTTCTAGCCCTTCTTTCTTCATCCTCCACCATATAAGGAGTATATCTAGATAGCTCCATAAATTTAACATCGTACTCGGCCACGGTACAAGTGCCTTGCCTTAATCACAAATACTCATCCTCCTTCTACCCACAAAGACTGGTAGAAAAATATTTCTCCAAAAATGCTGTATCGAACATACCCAAAGTGATTTCGCTCTCTGGCACTCCAAACACTCTTTTCTGCATTTCCCACCAGTGATGGGCCTCTCCTACTAATTTATGAGTTGCAGAGAGGACTCTATCTTGGGCCAGACATTTAATCACCGTAAACACTTTCATTAGCCGTTTGATCCACATTTCAGCTTTTATTGGATCCAGTTCTCCTAGAAACTCTGGAACTCACTCATTGGTGAAGCGGTCATATATTGATGTTCCCTCATTGACGGGAACTGGGACCGGAATAGGGGCCAAATTTTATTGTCCCATGGTTTCTATGAAGTTGGTCATCCTTTCTAACAGGTTCAAATACTTCTCCTCTCAGTCCCAAGAATTACTACAACTACTAGCAGTTCATTTTCCTCTACTTGCCATCCTCCAACTAGTGCCTTGACTTTTGGGACCAAGACAATTCGGTTAGATCAAAATTTACGCCCTAAAATTCACTAGGACACAACATTTCCCTAAACACCACGTTTTGGTTTTGCTTGGTGCTTGCCTATTTCGCCATATTAGAATGATTAAGTCTAATCATTGTAATTCATTTCTTTACCTATCTATATGATAGAATTTAATCTATCCTAAGCTTTCGCATACATTCAAATCAAAACTTAAGGCATCTCATTTTTTCTTTGATACCAATTGTGATGGACCAGCCATATTCTACCGTATACCGCCGCCGTCATACATGTCGTACATGCATCAAATAATAATAATTTTTGGTCAAAAGTTGGACTTAAAATTTTTCTTTTCTTTTATCTATTTTACTTTGTATGCATAGGATCACATAAGGCTGAACTTCTTGAGTTGATCACCAAGGTTTTGGATTCTTAACTTGTCCGGCTAGAAAATAAGGTCTGAAAGTCAGACACAAAGATCCCGAAACAAGTTGAGATGCCATTAGAAATCACAAGTTACTTACACCCATAAAATTATGCGGAAACATACTAATATCCATTCATTTTCACAACGGAAGTGTTTTACAAAATCTTTCCCAAAACAATCAAAAGAGAATACATCAATTTTACTCCTTCACTGCTACTTAATTCCGGTCAGCTATCCTGCCTAGCAAGTCCATTATACTCTATTGTTTCTCATCCTCCATAAGCTTATCATCATCTAAAAAATAGAAGAGGAGTGAGCATAAAAAGACTAGCAAGATACTCATGCATAAATCATATATGATGCATAGTCATGAACGGTGAGGAACAGGCAGAATGCAATAGAGGCGTTTATGCATGCAGATTCATAAGGTGTGGCCAGAATCAATTTCATGCAAGCAAGTTCCGAAGTCATTTTCATGTAAATTGGTTTCTAAAGCATGTTTCTATTTCTAAATTCATTTTCGTAAAAAACTAACTACATTTAAGATCCGTAGCTCTTAACCATCCAAAATGCTACATTTAAGGTCCATAATCTTGACCAACATATCTCAAATAACGACTACATTTAAGGTCTATAATTCTCGACTCTCTGAATCATCAAATCCCATAAACACTATATGTAAGGTCTGTAATCATGACCAATCAAAATGCTACATTTAAGGTTCGTAATCATGACCAACCAAAACACTACATTTAAGATCCGTAGTCATGACCAACCAAAACGTTACATTTAAGGTCTGTAATTATGACCAACCAAAATGATACATTTAAAGTTTGTAGTTATGACTACCCAAAACAGCTACATTTAAGGCCCGCAACTTTCGGCCGTCCGAACACTTAGTTCCATAAATCATGCTTTCCCAAAAATTTGAAGTCAAATAATGAAATTAACCGGACATCATAAGGGCTTTCGTTCAATATCTTAAAGCTCAAGATCTTTCATCAAAATGTCAGAAATCTTATTTATCAAAAGCCGGAGGTCATTTTGTCAAAAATGTTGGAGGTTGTTTTATCAAAAATGCTGGAGGTTGTTTTATCAATAATGCCGGAGGTCATTTTATCAAAAAGTTGGAGATCATTTGAACGTGCAATAACCGGTCTTCTTAAAACATGAACAAGACCAGACTTCATGCATTTGAGTAAAATAACCAGACATCATGAAATATTTGAACATCTTTATAGAGACAAATAATAGGGTTTCTTTTAAACATGCAAGTAATTGAGGTTCTTCCTTAATTCAGATGATCAAAATAAATTATCATGGCATGTTTCACGTAGAAACTTAGCAAAGAGAGTATAAAATAATATTCCTTATCAGGCTTTAACATAAATTTAACGTAAGGTAAACTTGCATTAAAAATATGAACTTAAAAACAGTAAGTACACTTGCCTGATTTTTGGACTCCTTTCTTCAATCTGGCCTAAGACTCCTTCTTCATCTTCGTCTCTTTATTTCATCTTTCCTTTCAATTTTTTAACTCGTTTCCTCCATTGTCGAGCTCAATATTTATAGATGATATGTTGGGTTGGGGTTGGTAGGATAGTTTAACTAATTTGTCCTTCCCGTTCCAATTTTCTTTCTAGAAGGTCAGTGGAATGGTTGAAAGTAGGTTACCTACTCAGATTTGATCAGCCATCCCTTTGTAACAACAGGCCATAAGGTCAGTTTGGTCATCCATCAAAGTTGGTCAACAATTCGTACCTACTTTTTGTTTGTTTTGATTATCTTATTATTTTCGGTTTGCTTTTATATTTTAACTTCCTCTTCGAAAATGGTCTCTTAAGACTGTCCCTGGAATCATCATCTCTGGAATCAGGGTCCCCGAAATAATCATCTCCGAAATTTAGGGTCTCCAAAATTATCGTCTTTGGAGTTAGGGTCTCCGGAAGTCTTCCCAATTGTCTCCGAAAATCGTCTCCGGAAACCTTCTCAATGGTCTCCAAAATTTAGGGTTTCCGAAATTATTATCTCCGGAATTTAGGTCTTCGGAAGCCTTCCAATGGTCTCTGAAAATTGTCTCTGGAAACCTTCTCAATGGTCTTCGAAAAATTCATCACAAGATCTGTGAAAAAACTCACCACAAGATCTCTGAAAAATTCACCACAAGGTCTCTGAAAAATTCACCACAAGGTCTCTGGAAAACTCACCATAAGGTCTTCGAAAAACTCACCATAAGGTCTTTGAATTTTCCATAAGGTCTCCGGGAAACTCATTACAAGGTCTCCAAAAGAATTGGCATTTGATCTCCGAATTATCGTCTCCGGAAGTTACGGTCTCCACAATTCTTCGTCTCCAAATTATTCGTCTCCAGAGATCAAGGTTTCCGAAAATTTTGGCATGTACCTTGGTCTCCAGATTTTGTCCAACACTGCCCGAAAACAATCTTCGGAAGAATATCTCCGAAAATCATCTCCAGAATTTATTACAAGGTCTCCGGACAATTTGTGCTTATTGAAACTTGGTCAACACTCATTTATCTTGGTTAGCATTTTATCCTCAAATTTTTGGTCAACAACCCAAGAATTCTGGTCAAGATATACTACCCCAATTTCCTGGTTAATTTGCTAACATTTTTTCAGGTTTGGTGATTTTTTAGCGTAGCTTAATATTTCTTCTATTTGACCAAATTATAAAACATAAATTACTATGTGTGAAAACTGGGATGTTACACTGGAGGCTCCCTCCTGAGCCTGAGGCCTGGCTTCTGCCCGAGAGTTTTGTGGGTTCCTTCATTCTAGACTCTCCTCCGGAGTCCTACAACCCGAGCATCCCTCAAGCCTCTGACGACTTTGGGCATGTGAGGCCTCTAGAGCCTAAGTGTTGGCTGGCCTCCTAGTCTTCTTGGCCGGTTTCTTCTTCTTCTGGCCTCCTCTCATGGAGGCCGGATCATGGACTATCAGAAGCCCCTACTGTGCATTCTCCTGGTGGGCACAGAGCTTCATGAGCATTTGATTCATATTGTTCATTTGCTCCACCAGGTTCTGGAAGAATAGAGCGGCACCCCGTTGATGAGGTTACCGGCCATGTGGTCCTGGTCAGGCATGGCCGCGTCTCTAGTGGGATCTCTAGATTGTGCTATTGTGTTTACCATTCTGACTAATGGTACTGGTCTGGAAGGTGAAACTAAGAGAGAGATTGTGGAAAAAAGTTGTTGGCTTTTTGTAAACTTTTCACAAACGGTATCAATGATGCGGTATGGATCCGAGCTTCAAACATGTTCGGGTCAAATTATTTATCTGAATTCGACTCCATCCACTGAGTCTGGATCCTGTACACCACAACTACGAACGAGATGTTAGGTAATGGTGGGAGATTATCCCACCGAAAATATTCTGACGCTCAAGTCATAAATCAGCATTCGAATTAAGAATGTGAAAGTAAATGGATACAATGAGAATGCAGAGAATGTTTGTGACGGGGGAGTGCTCTCGTTGAAAGAGGCTTGGATTGCATGTGAGAAGCATTGGATCTAAGCACCGTGTTTGCTGGGAACGTAGTGGCAGAGAGAGAGAGAGAGAGAACGTTTGAATACAAAAAGTTTGAGAGCTTTGTAGTAGCAGGATTTTTACAGGCAAGTGAGAACGTGCCTTGAAATGAGAACTCCATGGCCTTTTATAGTCATTGTGTTGGGCTGCCTTCCTTGCACAGAAGCGCTTGATTCCCGCACTCTGTTGGGAACGCTGACTTTTCTGGTATGGAGTCTTCATGGCTGTAGCGGTCGTCTAGATTGGTTGTCTTCCTTCTATGTTCTGTAACCGTTAGGGTTTACTGCAAATAGGAAGATGATTTTGGCGTATTCTTTCAGGGATATGCATCGATCCTAGAAGCAACTGTTATGACAGAGATTGCCTTCAGTGGAGAGTGCGAAATCAGGGGAGAAGACCGTTACGGCTTGAAGACAGACACGCGGACCCATTTTGGCTTTGGTCGTGTGTGGCCTGGTCTTCAGCCGATCTATTGGTTATACTTTCGGTCAACGGGAGTATTGACAGTCTAGGGCTTGAGCAGACCGTCCTGCTCTTGAACTTTTGTTGTTTCATTGGCGTTTCGTCCGGTCAATGAATGGTGTTGACCGTC
Organism: Nepenthes mirabilis; assembly: GCA_025585075.1. Taxonomy (NCBI): domain Eukaryota; kingdom Viridiplantae; phylum Streptophyta; class Magnoliopsida; order Caryophyllales; family Nepenthaceae; genus Nepenthes; species Nepenthes mirabilis. Next base: position 3,046 of record JAODPA010077945.1, on the reverse strand, counting down.
CAGGTGCAAATGGGCCTTTATGGACATGGGCCGTTCATCTTTCTTGGACCAGACCATTACTGGTGTACCTATCATATTTGTACTCATTATATCAATTTTATAAAATCTTATCTTGAAAATTTTGATCTTCAAAGTTTGTATTTTAAACTAAAATAAAACACATAAGATAAATGATGCGCCTCGAGGACTGAGATTGCTGTATAAATTAGGAAATTGCCTTGTCATGAATGGATGACTGAACAAAGATAGATATGGTTTTCATAATTCTAAATTTGAATTAGATGTGAGAGGAATACGAGATTCGTTTCCCGATATATTTTTTAACACTCAAATTAGAAATCTTTTTTTTCGGATGAGAAAGATGTAAGAAAATGAATGAAATAATGTTGAATGGATGGGGATGAGTGTCCATTAGGAGGGCAAAGCTCCTTTTAGTGCACTCGACTAGTGGAGTAGTTTTGGTTTTTGCACTTGTTGGGTGGAGCGTCTTAGAGGTTTTGCACTCGACTAGCGGAGTGTCTTACTTTTATCTTTGTTCTCATTTTTGTTCGTTCTTGATGATGTTCTCTAGTTTTCTCCTTCCTCCTTTTTCTTTGAAGGAGAGAGTTATTTATAGTGAGAGTGGTCGTTTAGTTGGCAGACCCCTAAATCAAGGCATAGGTATGATTCCTTTTCGATGGTGAGGGATGCTACTTGCATGTATAACGGCCGCTTTCATTCAATGATAGGATCGCTTAACTTCCAGTCATTGAATTGGCTCAACCATCATCTATATTTGGCCATTAAGTAGCTCATAATGACCTTAAATGCTTGGCTATTCAGGTTGTTTCCCTTAACTTAATCATTACACCTTTTACCCCATAGGTTTGATGGTGTCTTCTTTTAGGTCGTTGGCAACTGGGTCCCTCATCTGTCCGTACATTGGATTTTGATTCTCTTTGCCATTAATATTGTGATTCGATATCCCCTGGGTCAAATGCCCTTCGAGCTCTCCTCTCAACTATAAATGGCAATGCCCTCTTTGCTTTGTGACAAGAAGTGTCATTTGTCTTGCCCAGTGATATGATTGCTCTGAGCTAACATGGAGCTTTCACTACCACAAGTCAAAGTCGGTGGGAGTTCTACTCCAACTTTTGATGTCAAGATCCGAAGATGCATTTGAAGGTTGTCTTGGTTACCTTCTTTTATGCAAAAACCGTCTTAATTTTCCTCTTTTATATCCTTCTAAAAACCGGTCTCTCATCATCGTGACATGGTTTCATCATCATAATGTTTCCATTGTCACAACTTGAGTGACTGCGGTGGGTTTTGAGGGACGATTTTGTTTTTGACTGCCTCCCCCGCCTGAGAAATGGATAGTTCTTGGAAGGAATTGTTGCAGTCCCTAGAGGGAGAGCTTTCAACTTTCTCTTGCCGGTTTGCCGTTCCAAGGCCAGGCCACCTTGTTGTAACAGTACCCTTTCTCATGGTTCCTCTGGCACAACTCGTGTTCAAGTATTTCAAGAGAAGATAATATTTTTAGACATTGTTAAAGGATTCAATGAATAGAACTTTTCAAATGTTGTTCTTTTTCTCTATATGACTCTAATATTCTTGTATTGTAGAAGCACTTGGATGCTATTTTCTTTTAATTTCTAATGATTTGACAACTTGGATCACCGACAACTTAGTATTCTAACAATTCGTTGTATAATAATTTATTTCGAACACTCAGTGTGCGTATCCGTAAATTAATCGAATCGACTTTAATTAAAGTGACATCAGGGTCGCCTATAACCAATTTGTTGTTTTGAGAAATGTTATGTCAGTGTATCATAACTTTTGTAGTGCTGTAGACATGCCGATTTAGGCGTCAGAGCCTCTAGCTATCTATCTACTATGTTGGGAGGCGTTGCGTTAGGCCATTATTATTGTAACGCCTCAACCTCGAGTCCCCAAACCCGACCCCACACCGTCCAAATAAAAATCTCGAATCATTTGAAATCTTTAATTACGCGTCATGAATCATAAATTCTAACATTAATCCCCGTAAAGGAACTCAAAATCTCAAATCATTAATAATCATTTGAACACTAAATTTATAATACCATAAATGATCATCATAATTACATTCATTAATTAAACATCGATGTCCATAATATCAAGTCCTTATAATGTAAACTCGATAAATATCTAAAAGTCAACAAACTAACAATTAATATCAAATATCTCTCCTGGAAGCCTTAATTTTCTAGATTACCTCTATCTGGAATCTACACAGCAATATGTGACTTCTTTTAACATGATGTCAACCTGTTTACTCTGGAGTCAATAAAGCACAAGAGTGATTCGAATGCCCAACAAATAAAAGCAATCAACAATAGAGAATGCAAATAAGCATCCTAATGATAAAAACAAATATATAAAATTAAGAATGGCGGGTGATATACCAACCCATGTTTGAGACTCAATAACAAGTCGAGTCAACGACTCGAAAGCTGCATAAATGACTAGATATTAAGAATGCAACAGGGATTCTATCGAATTCAATTGTCAGCTCAATATGATATCACAACTATTCGAAATAATAATAATCTCAATGGACCGTATTTTGTCATAGTGAACCAAAAGTTGCGTATTCACGTCACCAATGACTGGATAAGTACTACGAGATTACCCGATATTTATAATATCATCACTATCCTTACAGTCCTCCTAGAGACTGTACCTGTAATATGTTTATACTATCTCCGATACCCCTCGCTAATAATATCGTTGATATCATCATGTGCAGTGGTCACTAAGTTATAAACATCCCTCCTCAATATCAACCATCTCGATATCTGGAATGGAATAGGTATTAGAAGAATATGGACTACTCTATGGTCTCACGAATTCCTATTCGTCCAATTACCATAGAGTTTTTATACATTCTCATTTACTTATCCATAGAGTATCAATAAAATATAGAAGCGCTGTCAAAGCCAATGCAAAGATTGATCACCACAAGAATAAGAGAAAATCCAAGGAAATTCAAGAGATTTGGCTGTCCATATATATATATATT
>JAODPA010077934.1:0-61464 GCA_025585075.1 Nepenthes mirabilis | reverse complement strand
ACATTTGAAATCGTAAGATTCAGAAACGGGCTCCGGAGGACCCCAATGTGATTGGCTCGTTAATGGTAATGAATCACAATCCCTCTCATGAATCTCTCATGAATTTTGATAAGTATGCATATAAATGGAAATGTGTAAACATGCTTAAGTTCCAAAATGAAATGAGAACCGAACGAGTACACGGAGGGAAGTCCACAATGTGATATGTGCATGATGAAACCTCCCAAATGGCAGGAGTTACGGCAAAAATGGATACGGTGGACTTTCCCTCAAATGGAAATGGAAATAGAAATGGAATCATGAAACTAGAACCATGGACTTTTAGATTGGTAGTATTCTCTGGCTTGACACATCCATCACGGTAGAAACCCGAAGAATACTTGGGCCACGTATTCTGGTCATTTGTGTGTAAGCGGGTGGTATCGATGTCACGCCTTAGGATACTATTGTGGAAGAACGAGGACTGCCCTGGTACCCCGGGGGAATGGGGCGATTATACGGCACGATGTGCACGACCCCCCGGCTGGGTCGTAAAAGATAAGCCCTCATGGCCTTAGATCATGTGGAGTATCATGATCCTTTCCTCGTTCTCTCGCATCGTTGCTAGTACGACCTACTGGCCCTGGTCCGCAAAGACTAAAGTAAATTGATAATGCACTAAAACATGTTCAAATGGCAATTAAATGTTCCAAGACATGATAAATGACAAATTGATGCTTCTAAATGTTCCTTTCCTCTCAAGTCTCATTGTATTTCTAATACTGGTTGCCCCTTTTCATTTTCATGTTCACGTTTCTTCATCATTGAGAGTGACGTATGATTATACTTGTTGAGCTATAAGCTCACTCTTGCTGTTTGTTGTTTTTCATTCCAGATGAGAACACTTAGCCAGCGCCTGATAGTTAGAGCAAGGGGAGAGACCTGCTTGGAAGATTAGCTGGACATCAAGTGCTTTGAAGATTCGGTCCTTTTGTTGTAATGAAATGTAGCAGCCACTCACGGATGGATGTGGCCCGTTGTTATTTTTATGGTTTTGTTATGCTTCCGTAGTTTATGATGATAGTATGCTTCCGCGTTTGTATTGATATTGTGAATTTTGTTTTATAGTAGATGGCATCTCTCTAGATCTAGTACAGTAGTTAGTGGTATTGTATTGGAGTCATGGATGATATGGCAGTGTGTGATCCTGTGTGGTGTGTTGTAGGCTTGATGCTAAACCTTTGATAGATGTATACTTGTGCAGGACCTTTTTGAACAGTTTGTATTTCGATTTCTCGTCCAGTTGCAGAGGAAACTCTGCCCAATTTTCTGCAGAAATTTATAATTCCATTGGGCATTAATGATATGTTTATTGACGGAGGGTTATTTAAGAAAAATAACCCGGTCCGTTACAATATGGCATTTGAATGATCCTGTGTTGTGTTGTGGATGTATGCTGACGACTCTTTATTTGCATGTCTTGTTCAGGTTGCATAGTTTCAGATTGTTTGTATTGGATTTTGTCCAGTTTTAGGGGAAACTCTACCCGATTTTTTACAGATAAGTGTGTTATTTTCTTATGGGTTTTATTCATCTATTTTAATGATAGAGGTTATTAGAGGAAAATAACCCGTTCCATCACACTAAGCCCATAAGAAATATGAAAATTATAAAGGTATACGGAGAAAATGTCATAATATGTGTTATGAATAATCTGTTTTCTCGGTGTGAGGACTATGTGAAAGAAGTTTGGTGGACTTTCCCTCAAAGATTAAGAAATCGTGAAACTAGGACCATGGATGTATGTTTAGAGGGTAATATCCCCTAGCATGTGATCAATATTACAGTGGAGATTGAAAGATTACCTTGGCTGCATATCTTGGCCACTTATTGGAGTGGATAATGTCCTTGGCAAGTCTTAGAATATTATTGTGAAAGGACGAGGGCAGCCTCTAGGCCCCGGGTGACATGGGGGTATATCGTTATCGGTCCGTCTACAGGCATAATATGCAGATGGCCCCTCCGCTGGGTCTAAAATAAGTGCTCACGATCATGTGGCGTATCATGATCATTTCCTCGTTCTCTAGTGCTTTTAGCTAGTAAGGTTTATTGGTCCTGATTTGCAAATATAAATAATTATGCATAATTTATATCCGAAAGAGAAGAAGATAAAACGTGAAAAGTTAATTGTTTTCCAAAAGTATAATTGATCATGTCTTATATTTATGCATCCTCGTTATACTCGCATATCCCTATCCTGTTTTATATTGCTTATATTACTTACCGTCTTGATTTTAGTGCACTTGTTGAGCTATGAGCTCACCCTTGCTTCTCCTTGTCTCTAGTTTAGCACAGGTCTGATATACCCGATGGGATAACGTAGAGATTGGAAGTGGACTAAGCTTAGATTTGAAAAATCACGTCGAAGACTTAGAAATTGTAGATTTATTTATATCATGGGAATTGTATATGTTTACATTTCAAATGAACTCATTAATGCATATTATACATGAGATTGATGACCTATTAGTTTAGATTTTGTGGTAATTGGATTTATTTATTGTGACGGAACGGGTTATTTTTTTTCTAGTAACCTCTGTCAAATCATATAAAACTAATACCCATAATTAAATAATATAAAATTTCTGTAAAAAATTGGGCAGAGTTTTCTCTAAAAATGGGCCGAAACTAATACACAAAACTTGTATAAACAACCCTGCACAATGCATATAAACATCCAGACATCCATATTTCTTTAGTTCATTCTTGTGCCTTGTCTTAGTTATTAATTTTATGTCGAAGACTTATTTTGTTTGGGGGCCAAGTATCAGTAAGCCTCACTGACAAAGGAGCGGTTGGTCATGACTTGGATTCTATGCACCTACACAATCAAAAGTCTATCCTCCTCCTATTATGGACCCAGAGGTGGGTCATCTACATACAATCCCTGTAGACGGGGCCGTCTACCACCCAGAGGCTCTGAAACAAACCACGACATCCTACTATAACATACTAAAGCATGCCAAGAATATCACTCGCGAGAAAATACGGCCAGGATATATGACCAGAGTAATCCTTGAGTTCCCTCGTAAAATTTTGGCATATCTAAGTTTGTTATCTATAACTCTTGGTTTGAGTTCTTGTTCAATAGGAAATTCTTTTCTTAAGTACAAAATCCTTCGTTCCCATTCTGTTGGAGAACGTTCCAAAAATTAATCAGTCCAAAAGTCAATCTCTTGATTATAGAATTTCCTCCATCATCGAATTTCCTTTACTTTTTCCATAGACATATTCCGGGGCAAATTTTCATATTTTCTTGTGAGCTTAAGTTCTCATGTGTTCTTGATTCCAGGTATAATTTCATTTAAAGTGTAAAGAATTTAGGGATTCCTTATTTACATTAAGCCAATGGAATCTTAAGCTTTAAATTGATAATTCTTGACAAATGGTTCATAACACGATTTTTGGAACACTCAAATCATTGCATTTATGATACGTACATAAATCACCATAAGATAGGAACAGTTAGGAAATTCTTACCAGAATGAGCCTAACCTGTATTTCGAGTTTTCAGATGACAAATTTCTTTGCGATTTCATGCACCATAATTTTCGTAGCTAAAATCTTATATAATTATGATTGATTTGGACTAAGTTCAAAGAGGGCATGGGTTAGGCTTCCGGGGAGCACAAAACCATATAAAACTACCAATTCGGACACCCGAATGATAAATTAGCTTATTCATAGTGCGGTAATAACATCCTTAATCCAATTCACCCCCAAATCCCAATTTAATCGGTGAACTCCTCGAGGCCGTGGGATTGGGGTTCGTTGTCCAGAAATGGGTCAAAATTACAAATTCGGGCCTAATATTCACACAATCACTTGCCCATATCAAGGGTAACAATTATCTAAGGCCAATTGATGCATTAATCTCAATATAATTGATCAAACGTGGTTCGGATGCACCATAGGGTTCCAAGGAATGAGTTTCTACCTAAAATCATCAAATTGGATATCCAATCGATAAATTAACTTATACTAGCTTTGGGTAATGATATCCTAGTCCCAAATTAAACAAAAGCCCCAAAAATTTGTTGTTAAAAAGGGCTCGGGTGCAGGTGAATAGTGCCGCATGGGTGTTAGGGTTTTCAGAGAGTGATATACCACTCAAAACTTGATATTTGGACATGATTTTGATATACCGTCATGGTTTGGTTAAGGGTTACACAAAATATAAATTCCTTTGGGTATCAGAATGAGAATACTCAAAGAAAACAGAATACAAGTGCATGAAAACGAAAGAGGAGAGTATGAGTGCACTTACCTTAATCTGATCTATTACTTTTCTAACTGGCACTCGGATGGATTTGAACTCGTGGGCCTTGGATTTCTCCTTCTCTCTCTAGTCTTCTCGCTCTCTGTCTCTAGAAATTGAAAATGGCCGAGAAATTATACGCTGAAACCCTCATGCAATATTTATATTGCGATGTGCGCTCGCCGAGCGCTCGAGCGCACGACGGGCATGGGGCAATCTGTTTTTCGCGCTACCTATTGCGCTCGAGCGCATGGCAGGTGCCATGCTACTTGCAGTGCACTAGAAAGAAGCAGCCCACTTTCGTCTGATTTTTACTTCCGATACATATTCTTCTGCATACATTAAGCCTAATATTGATCATTATAACATTAATTACTTCCAAATTATCGTGTTATGAAAATAGGGACCTCACAATTCTCCCCTACTTGTAAAAATTTTGTCCTTGAAATCTAACAAACTCTGAATTTCCATTGTCGGAGATAATCTTCTAAATTCTCCTAACATTCCCAAGTCACTTCCTTGATTAGACGGTTATCCCAAAAAACCTCAAATATTTGAATTATTCTGGTCCTTATTACCTGGTTCGATCTATCAAAACCTAAATTAAAATCTCATTAGGAGACAAATTCTTAATCTCCCAACAGCAATTTAATATGATCACGCATTTACTTCCACAATTTACGATACATGGGAGATTTTACACTAAACTACCATATTCGAGGGCAATTCAAATCTATTAACTCCCTCTGACTTAGCTCAAAGCTCAATCGGCTAAAAATGTTTACTTCAATCTACCCTAAGCATCAAAAGGAACTATTCCTTCTGAGCCTTAGACTGGACCTTAACATATGTGGGTTCGCTACATTTTCTTTTTCCTGGTAAGTAAATTTTATAAATAAAAGTGGAAAAAAGATACAGAGACAATAGTCTATCTTCAAGTATTTTGTCGACTTGGATTTAGATCAAAGACGCTTGGGCATACCCCGAGCATCATGAAATATTTCACGGAACCAAAAAAATAAATCAACGGAGTAAACAGAATTACATCCGCAAAGGCCACCAATCAGAGCAATCAAAAAGACGACAGGAACACGGCTGGAGAGTTGCACATCAACCCATCACAATGCACTCTGGCCCTCTGAAGCACGGGCCAAACCACTTGCTTGGCCAAACTGGGTCTTGTACGGAAAAGAGGACAACACCTCGGCGAGAGGGTTGCACCTCGTCCATGTGCAACGGGGTCACGGCCTCATCCACGTCATCACGGCAACAACAAATCAGCCCTCTGAATCTCAGCCAATCAACCAATACGACCGACAAGTATCAGGCAGAGATAGAAACATAAATAAGAAAAAATAAAATATATATATATATATAGATTTTTTTTTGATATATAAATGAAACCATTTTAGGACAAGAGCACAGAGCAGCCACTCCAAGCTCGAGTGTGATGGCACAACAGTCCTTCGGACCCTGCTACAGGAATGGAGCTCAGCCTGCACCATAGAAACAAACAAACCTCCTTGGGGGTAGAGAAATAGCTTCCAAAAGAATCCAATTCAGCACCTTCAAGATCAGAGAGTGGAAGCATACAAGTCCGCGCAGCCAATCATGACAATGTAGTAACCCAGGCATGGCACAGACAAAAAACGCCAATGCACCAGCTCCATCAAACCGTAACACCAGACCCGACAATCGCATACACAAAGGTCAGCTCCCAGTATCAAGAGATACTAACCGAAGAAAAGGGCTGGCTATAAAATAGCAGAACAGAGCATTTAGGAGGCGTAGTGTTTTTTTTCACAACATCTAACCCATCGGATGAACCAAGAAAAAACCCAAGTCGGGCGACACCAGTAAATTTTTTTTTCCAACAACAACTAAACCATCGGATTAACCAATAAAATAACCCGGGACGGGTGACAAAAGTAAGGATTTTTTCTTTTGGGATCCACTACAGATTCCAACGAATCCGATGCGTTCGGTCCACACTTTTAGTATCATCAATGTAGGTTATCAGTTTGAACCTAACAACGTTGATGATAAGAGAACATAGATGAAAGGTGTCCTATGGGGGGAGTTTTGAAAAATGCGGTTGTTGCGCTCATTCCAAATAAAATAGACCGTGGCCGCAAGAGAGAGCCGTTTAGAGAGGGCCTGAAAAATTTTCCATTTCCATTTATTTGCAGCCCAGCTGATATTATGGGACCATTCAAGGTAAGGCTAGTGAATTCCAGCACGCCCTTGAATCATGTGTCAAAGGGATTTAGAAAAGGGGCAGGAGAAGAAAAGGTGCTCATGATCTTTGTCGCCTGTTGTGCAAAAAGAGCATGGGGTGGATAGGATGGGAACTCCATGAAGTCGGTCAAGGGTGGTAAGTCTGCCTCTAATTACCAACCAAAGAGAGAGGGCGTGGGAAGGGATGTGGGATGGGTCCCACACTAAAGCAGCCCAACTTATTTTTGGTCTGGGTGGGTGGATGAGGAAATAGGCAGATCGGGTCGAAAACAGGCCATCAGTGCTGCCATTCCATCAAACGGAGTCTTTACGGCAGGCATTGGGGAGATAGTCGGGCATGTTTTTTGCAAGACGTGAAACCTCCAAGTCATAGGGGTTAGGCCAAGACCATTGGTCATCCTGAATGATGTCAGTGACTTTTGCATCCCATGGAAGGCCAGAGACCAACCGGGTACGGTCAGTACTTACATCTCTCAGCGGGCCTAGAGGGTGCCAGTTATCAAGCCATAAGAATGTTTCGGAGCCATCGTCAATGCAGTAGGTAGTATGGGTGCACATAAAAGACCGTAGCTTTATAATTTTCCTCCAACACCATGGGGTTGAAACAGGGACTTTAAGGGTCCAGATACAGTGATCCTTGATCCTGTTTTGGTGGATCCAAGAAGACCAAGCCGATGTTGGATCCTTAGTAATGAGACGCCAAAGTAGTTTACATATCAATGTTTTGTTTTGGTCATGTAGGTTTTTTAATCCCAGGCCACCTTCACTCTTTAGGTAGTAGATATCAATTCATGCCACCTTTGCATTCACCTTTCCGTCAAGGGTTCCATTCCAAAGAAACCGACAATGATGGCATTCAATCATTTTGAGGATAGCTTTAGGTAGGATGAACAAGGAGGCCCAATAGAGGTGGATGGATGAGAGGATAGAGGAGACAAGTTGGAGCCGTCCTCCAAACGAGAGCTAGCTGTTCTTCCACGACGTGATTCAACGGGTGATTTTCTTAATGAGTGATTGGCAATCTGAGACAGAGAGTCTAGAGGTGATCAGTGGGACACCTAAGTATTTCATCGATAACTTTCCTTCTTTGAAGCCCATAATGCCGGTTATATCTTGGTGGTGGGTAACGTCTTTTGAACAAATGAAAACTTCGCTTTTATCTTTATTCGCGGACAGACCGAAAACCAAACGGAATTCGACAAGGCATTCCTTAAGGATCAGGATAGCACTGACATTAGACCGAGAGAAAAGAAGTAAGTTATCAGCAAAAGCAAGCATGATAGTTCGGGTTTCGTCGCATTTCCAATGAAAGTGAAACTTTTTTTCCTTCCTGGCTTTTACCCGATTCGCCATATTTTCTTTGCGCTACTATGATTATTTATCCAACTACGAATCATTTGGATACAATTCGCCGTTGTATCAAATTTAACTTAACACCCAAAATTCTCTAATCGAGTTCCGGTTAGGGTTTTGGCACAATCCTCAAATTGCAATCAAACCTTAAGGTCAAAATACTTTATATCCTCATTATTTTGTTGGAATGTCATCAAACCGACGTTTTTCTAAAATACACAATACATACAAAACACTTAGGTTACATGGCAGCCATAATTAGAGCAAATCCCAAGATAGCCATATCATGCAGACAACTCCGATAAATCACCCAAAGATTCAATATTTAGGTTATTACCCAAAATATCAAAACCCAAATACTTAGAAATCTTGGGATCTCATTGGCATACCAATGAGCCAACTAATTCAATCCGAATGCGTCTAATTCAATCACGATGAGTGGGTCATTTTAATTGTCTTGAAACAAAATCGTAAAGACTTCTCATTTCTTAATTTCATAACCCCGCTACTTTGACTGCAATTCCTGTCTCCCAATTCAAGAATACGACATCCTATTTTCCAAGTATTAAAACCTACTCGCAATTATCTTTTTCATCTCCCACAAGGCATTGAAAGTACATTAAGCCTAAGGACTCCCATCATCTATTGTCGGCACTAAAGCTCACTTTCCTCACGACACCAAAGTTCATCTTTACAATCCTTAAACGGGTGTATCGATTTGCAATATTATAAGATCATCTTTTCTTTATAATACAACTATTCTAGTCCTCGAAATTATTAGACAATAGTTATCTCCAAAAGTAATACCTATAAACCCTCAAAGCAAGGATCTCACCGGTTATCCCCTAGCTATGGGTGAAAATTTCAACTTATGGGTCTCTCCCCCACTCGATTCAAGGGTAGCCACCTATTACAATGCAAGAGAACATAATCTTAACCTTCTTAAAAACCATCTCATTTTACTGCAATACACTTGATCCCTCAAGGATCGTTCCAAACGACATAGTTAACAATCTACCCTTCATTCCTCAAAAGCTATCATCACATATCTCATTTTGACGTATACAAATCGCTCCCAATTCAACGTCCCTTGGACGCTACAATTCTCGAGGAATATTTGTGGGATCACTTATTAGATTCGGTTAAGCCCAAGATGGCCATACACCTCCATGATACTAGTCGGTCTTCATAATTAGCTACTGCTTAAGGTCTTGTGGATCCAAAGTTGGGCTACCAAGAGCCACATATTCAATGGGGCTTGTCCTCAAACTAAAATCGTATTCATTTCTCGAATGGGTCTTCGGTTAACAACTATTTTCAATCCATGATGCAAATTTTCAAATGGAATATATATTTCCTACGTTCCTTTGAACCCGTCAAGGAGGTCATCTCAATATAGACATGAATGTGGCTGAAAGATCCAACCCATAAAATTTATGAAATGCCAGCGAGCCTTCAAAACCCAAACGGTGTTCTCGAACTTTGTAGTAGCCATATCCTTAAGACTTACACAACTAAATTCCTTAGCAATCACCAAATGACTTCAAAGTGGTGGTTTCATCTACAAATACTTAACACCTATCCCTGATTGGATCAATTATACCTCTTATTCAGAATTTGCAACTTAATTGCAAGGTATAATATCCTATCAATACAATTCACACCAACACCCACAAACATCTTTTCAATTCCTATAGGATTTGTATCACCTGGAATTCAAACACCTAATCACTACGAAATTGATCATAAATCGACACCCTTAAATTCACCATACCAAAATTGACTCCAAGTCACATTGACTTCGAGCCATTAATTTCACTTTATCCACCGTACTTATTAGGTTGTTTGGGCCTCCCTTCTTAATGAATTACTACTCTAAGGGCCTCATCCCAGAAATGATCAAGCCTAAACTTCAAACTCGAACCAATTAACCTACACCTCGAGTCAAAGCCAATCAACTTAAGCACCAAACTGGCACCATATCAAATTTGAACCTCAAGGTGTCTCTCTACAGCTCCTCTCGACCTCAGGGTCAACCACTGCCACGAATGCTTTAACAGAATTGATCCTAATCCTTATGGGACCCTTCGTCAGATATATATAGAAGAAAGTCTATAAAATTTAATATTTAATTTCTGAAGAAATTTGGGCAAAGTTCTATCTAAAACTGGACAAATATCCAAATATATAACCAGTATTAAACAATCTATACAAGCACACAACTATTCGAATACCACATTTTAACCGACAATACACATACATAGCACCACCAATTTGCCATTTCCATCCATGCCTCAAATGTAATCCTATTCACTAAATCAGAAACATATAAGAGATGTCATCTAGACCTGTACAGAATTTAGAAAACATATAGTAGAAGTATCTATATCCTTAACAGAAATCTGTGGAAGCATAAATACAATTCTAACAATTTACAAAACATGCTACAAGTATTTATACATAATTTTATTTACAAAACTTTATGGAACATGTAGAACTATCAGATTTTTCAAAATACTTAAAGATAATCTTTGAGGTTTCACGGAGGTCCAGAATCTTTCTAGCTAGCTCTAACTAGGCTTGATCATCCACTATCTTCTCTATATTCTTATTTGGAGAGAAGAAAACAAAACAGTGAGTCGAAACCGAATAAGGTACCAAAACATGCAGAATATAATACTTTCATACAGAATATAAGTGTAGATGGTCATAGAAATTGCCAAAGAATAAAAACATATATAGAAATTATGAGAAAAGCCTAGTTCGATATAAATAGGTTTTGATAATCATGATTCATAATTTCATACAAAACATATTTATGCTAGAACAAAAAAATCACGATAACATCATAAGAACAGAAGCGTTCATGGAAAACAGGAAGAAAACATAATTCTATTTAAAAACATGTCGGAATCCATAAAATAGTTCCAAATTTCATTTGTTCCTCAAAACTCTAGTTTGATATCCTATGGACCCAAATAGTGTAATCGAGGATAGATTGTGTTCAATCCACGTAATCAAAGGCCAATAGTTTGATGGTATATGTCTTAATTAGATGGTTCGATAACTTATCCTCGATTACTACCATAACGTTCTAGGCTTGTTGGAGAACCTTATGTAACTGTTCAACAGTTCTAGGTTCATTTTCCTTGCTAATTAACATAATTCAATGCATTTGTTCAAAATTCTATAATCAAAATCATCATATTTCAAAGCCACGTCCAAATTTCATCCAGTCACTCTTTCAGACGATTTCAGAGGTTTCCATAGTTCGATAATGCGATTCGATGACAAGTTTTCAAATACAAATCGTTCAGTAGACTTTATCAAAGTATCAATTTAACATTTAAATCTCAAAGTTCCAAATTTTCGTGCTTGGGTTTCGAGTAAAATTCTTGGACAACAATTGGACACAAAACATGGGTCAAATTACAAAATCGATGCTATAATTCATAAAACATACATATAACATGAATTAAACTCAAATTTACATCTCATTTTCGAGCTAGGTTTTGCAATACACGGTTTGGATATAAAACAAGGACAAAACATAAGCTAAATCATGAAATCGGAGTTATCGGTCACAGTATATTTGCATAAACATGAACTTAGTCCCAAAATCATGAGATTCATGCATTATTCATGTCAAATCTTATAGAACAAGGTTTTCGGAGCATAAACGATAATATGGAGATATTAAAACACTGAAAAATGGTATATAATATCAGAAGTACACTTGCCTTACTTTGATCTACTATTATTTTTACTCGGATCGGAGTGGAACGGCCAGGTTCCTCCTCTTCTCCTCCCTTTCCCTCTTCTCTCCAGCTCCTCTCCCTGTGGAATGCCGAAAAATGGCTGAAGAAATGCATACAACATTTTTATATCTGTCAGGGCGCTCGAGCGCCTGTCGAGCGGTCCTTGAGTGCTCCCTTTTTGCAAAATCACGCTCGATGGGGCACTTGAGAGCCCATTGAGTGCCCTCCTCATATGACTACTCCGCTCCCGCCTTGCCTCGGGTGGCCAATAAGCAGCCACGTTTGCATTTTGGTGCCTCCCCGGTGCTCGAGCGGCCATCGAGCGCCGATGCCTTTCCTCATCCCTTTTTGCCCGATTTGCTTATTTTACTGTGGTAACAAAATTTTCAATTATATTTAATCCTAAATATGATTTTTATCCACATAATTATTCTATAATTATCATATTTTGGGATCGAGATATCACAAATTAACCTTCACCTAGAAGCCACAGTTGCTACTAATATTCTATTTGAAGGCAAAACAAAGTGAGTTGGGCTATTCTTAGGAAACTAACTTGGACGCATGAGTGGGACAACCAAACTCATTTTCTACCACTAATTTAATTCAAGTCTAAACTAGCCAACTAGGATAATTAGGACTACCCAATCTAACTTAATTGTCCTACATCTATATCTACTTATCTAGTCAATCTTAGTCTATCCTAAGCTTCCACACACGATTCAAATAAAATAAAATGTATTTCTTTTCTTTGATACCAATAGTGATGGGACGGGTTATTTTTTTTCCTAATAACCTCCGTCAAATCACATAAAACTATGCCCATAATTAAATAATATTAAATTTTTGTAAAAAATTGGGTAGAGTTTTCTCTAACAATGGGTCAAAACCAATACATATAATCTATATAAACAACCCTGCACAAAGTAAATAAACATCCAGACATCCATATTCCTTTAGTTCATTCTTGTGCCTTGTCTTGGTTATTAATTTTATGTCGAAGACTTATTTCATTTGGAGGCCAAGTATCAGTAGGCCTCACTGATAAAGCAGAGGTTGGTCATGGCCTAGATTGTATGCACCTGCACAATCAAAAGTCCATCCTCCTCCTATTATGGACTCAGAGCTCGATCATCTACATAAGATCCCTATAGACAGGGCCATCTGTCACCTAGCGATTCCAAAATAGACCACGATATCCCACAATAACATACTGAGGCATGCTAAGAATATCACCCGTGATAAAATACGGCCAAGATATATGGCCAGAGTAATCCTTGAGTTCCACCGTAATATTTTGGCATGTCTAAGTTTGTTATCCATAACACTTGGTCCGAGTTCTTATTCAATAGGGAATTCTATTCTTGAGTATAAAATCTTTCATTCCTACTCTACTGGAAAATGTTCCAAAAATCAATCAGTCCAAATGTCCATCTCTCGATTATAGATTTCTCTCCATCATCGAATTTCCTTTCCTTTTTCCATAGACATATTCCGGTGCAAATTTTCGTATTTCCTTATGAGTTTAAGTCCTCATATGTTCTTGATTCTTTACATAATTTCCTTTAAAGCGTAAATAATTTAGGGATTCCTTATTTACATTAAGGTAATTGGAATCTTATGCTTCAAATTGATAATTCTTGACAAATGGTTCATAACATGATTTTTGAAACACCCAAATTATTACGTTCATGATACGTACATAAATCATCATAAGATAGGAACAGTTAGTAAATTCTTACCAATATGAGCCTAACCTATCTTTGGAGTTTTTGGATGACAAAGTCCATTACAATTTCATGCATCATAATTTTTGTAGCTAAAATCTTGCATAGTTGTGATTGATTTGGACTAAGTTCAAATAGGGCATGGGTTAGGATTTTAGGGAGCACAAAATCTTACAAAACTACCAATTCGGACACCCAAATGATAAATTAGCTTATTCATAGTGTGGGTAATAACATCCCCGAGCCAATTCACCCCCAAATCCCAATTTAATCGGTTAATTTCTCTGGGCCGTGGGTTTGTGGTTCCTTGTCCGGTAACGGGTAAAAATTACAAATTCGGGCCTAACATTCACACAATCAGTTGCCCATGTCAAGGGTAACAGTTATCTAAGGCCAATTCATGCATTAATCCCGATATAATTGATCAAATGTGGTCCAGATGCACCCAAGGTTCCAACTAACGGGTTTTCATCTAAAATTACTCAATCTGATATCCAATCGATAAATTAACTTATACTAGACATGGGTAATGATATCCTAGTCCCAAAAATTCTTGGGTAAAAAGGGCCCAGGCTCAGTTGAATAGTTCCGCGTGGGTGTTAGGGTTTCCAGAGAGTGATATACCGCTCAAAATTTGATATTCGTACATGATTTTGATGTATTGTCATGATTAAGTTATGGGCTACATAAAATAAAAATTCATTTGGGTATCGAAACGAGAATACTTGAAGAAAACGGAATAAAAATGCATGAAAATGAAAGATGGGAATATGAGTACACTTGCCTTGACCCAATCTACCACCTTTTTAACTGGCTCTCGGACGGATTCGGACTCAGGAGCCTTGGATTTCTCCTTCTCTCTTTAGTCTTCGTGCACTCTTTCTCTAGAAATTGAAAATGGCCAAGAAACAACGTGTTGAAACCCCTATGCGATATTTATATCACGATGTGCGCCTGCCGGGTGATCGACCGTACGGCAAGCACAGTGCATTCTATTTTTGGCGTCGCTTGCTGCACTTGAGCGCACAGCAGGCACCATGCTGCTGGCAGTGCACCAGCAAGCAACAGCCTGCTTTCGTTCGATTTTTACTTCCGATACATATTCTTTTGCATACATTAAGTCTAGTCTTGATCATTATAACATTAATTACTTCCTAATTATCATGTTTTGAAAATCATGACCTCACATTTATGCTTCTATAGATTATTGTGATTTATAACAGGTACCTAGTAGTATCTCTCTTTAGCCAATGTTGTGTTTAGATATATAGCATTGGAGCCACGATTTATGTGACAATTAAATCCTATGTGATTTTGTGTGTTATTGATTGTATGATGTTAGATGTTGGAATTATTGGATGTATTTTCTATTGTACCGGAGATTATACAGGTTTTTGTATTGACGGATGTTCGTATTATAGATAAAACTCTATCAAATTTTTGATAGAAAAATATGGTCCATCACAATTGGTATCAGAGAAAAGTAATACCTTAGGTTTGATTTGAATCGTATGTAAAAGCTAAGGATAAATTAAGATTGGTTGGAGAAGTTGACGTAGGCATAGAACAATTAAGTTAGATTGGATAGTTTTAGCTATCCTGGATGGCTAACTTAGGCTTGAACTAAGTTAGAGTTAAAGAATGAGTTTGGTTGTCCAAGCTTATGCATCCTAATTAGTATCCCAAGACTGGCCTAACCTGTGTTGGGAGAAATTGAGAGAAACGTAGTGAGAGACGCTTTGGCTTCTCTCTAAATTTCAAACTTGAACCTCTCCACTCGTCTTCTCTTTTCTTCTTCACCGGTGCCTCATGGCGCCGGAATCCCATCCCCTCGTTCTCTCCACCACCAAAAACCCTACTGTTGGTGGTGTCCCCTCCTCAGGCCCCTCTTCCATCGTTAATGGATTTCCCATTGCATCCTGTTCTCCTCCTTTCTCTGCTTTGACTTCTTTCTCAAACTCTTCTGGTGCTTTGTGGAGCGTCTCGTCCTCCATACTCCAAGCTCCTCCTTCCTGCTCCTCTCTCCTTCTAGACATAGATTATCCTCCCATCACCACTTCTCATCAGCCATCAAACAAGCGCGGTCTTCCTTTTGTTACTAAAAAATCAGGGGTTTTGTCTGGCCCTGCTGTTTCAAATTTCCCTCCCCCTTCATTGCTCCTGGTATCCTCTGATGATTCCCTAAATGAGCTTTCTAACCCTCTTCTCATCCCTCCCTCCTCATCTTCTGCCATCGACTCCCCCCTTTCCCCACCCTTCTTTCCTCCCCTTTCAAATCGATATTGGCGGGCATTTCTACTGCTCCTATCCAATCTCTATCAAACTTTCCCAATGGAGTTGCTATCGACTCGGTTTCAAATCTAGGGTTGAATGGTTTGAACACCCAACAATCTCTGGATGTTCCTTTCCTCGCGGGAGGTGTTCCAAGGTTGGATGTTGCAGACCAGCCTGAAGATTTGGGCAGTTTTGTTGCGTTGGGTTCTGGGCACAAAGTTATGTTCAAAATTGCCCCCCAAAAGCTTCCTAGGCTGGAATTGAACAGTACGGCTCAACGGGAGCTGATGAAGCCATTAATGTGGCCCCAGTCGGCGTGCCAACTTCACTCGCTCCAGAAGTCTCAGCTGGCAGCCCCCCTTGTGCGTCCTGGTCAACAGTGGTCCAACAAAACATATTTGGAGGTAAGTCCCCTCTGAAATTCTTCCCTCCTAATTTTAGTAATGGGGAACACGTGGCACTGGAACCCCCTCCTGAAGTTATTGAACAGGAGGAGACTATGTGGGTGGATACCTTAGTAAAATACTTCTCTGACAACCCCATGCATTACCTTGCTGTCAATCACATTGCCCGAAAAATTTGGGCTCGCTTTGAGCTCTAACATGTATCGGGCAATGACGATTCTCCTCCTGTAAAATGTTGGAAAAATGCCTTGCTAGTGGGCCATGGACCTTTGCTGGCCAACCCTTGTTTCTCAAGATTTGGAAGTCGAGTATGGCCCTTTATAAGGAGGAGCATAAATCCTTCCGTATCTGGATCACTATGACTGGTGTACCAGTGGAATACTGGACCCCTTCGGGGCTGAGTTGGATTGCGAGTGTAATTGGAAAGCCAATTCAATTTGACCCTGTCACAGAGAGGATGGAAAGGATGGGTTATGCGAGGGTCTGTGTAGAAGTAGTGAGTGATGTTTCCTTGCCTGACAATGTGAGAATCTGGACAGGGAGCTTGGAGGAGCATCCCGATTGCCAATACACAGACATACAATTTCACTACCAATGGAAACCTAACCAGCGCAATCATCCTAATAAGAAAGGACAAGCTAATCCTATTAGCAAACCCTCAATGGTGTATAGGCCCACCCGTAGACTTTCGGCGGGTGCTCTGCCCATTCCGTATAGACCCAAGATCAATAAGAAGGCCCCAGCTATGGGTGCTCCTTCTATGACCGTCCCAAAACCCATCCCTACCTCTATTTCCAATTCTTTTGGTTCCATTCAGGATCCTGAATGGGAAGGCCCTGTAGGTGACGATGCGATGGTTCGAGAAACTAGTAAGGGTGTGGAAGCCTAGGTCATCTCACCCCATCGCACTCTAGAAAATGTATCTATAAGGAATGGTGGATGCCTCCTCCCAGAGCATGGGATAGAAGCCCACACAAATCTAGCTGTGGAGAATCCGGTGGATAGAGATAGTATCCATGGAAGTCCCTCCTCAGACGAAGCTGCTTCATATCAGGTGAGGGGTAATCCCCCCCAAGATGAATTAAAAAACTCTCTGTAGTTTCTAAAAAAAACTCTCTTCTCTCTAACTTTTAAATTTCAAACCCTCCGCCTCATGAACCAGCGCCCTGCCGCTGCCGGCGCGCCCTGTCCTCCTCCCCCATTGGCGTCTCCATCCATGGTAGGTCCTTCCTTGAATCCCGTCTGCTTCTAATCTCAGCCAGCCCGTCTCTCCCAACCCTTGACCCGGGTTTCTTGGTTTTGAAATTGGTCCCCCTTCTCTTCGATTTCCATTCTTTCATCCCACTATCTTGGCCTCCCCTCTCATCTTCTCCAGTGCCTAATGGCGCCGAAAACTGCTCAACTTGGCCCACCCTCCACCACTATTCGGCCCTCCGATGCTGTTTTCTCCTCGTGCCCCTTTTCCACCTCCCCTGTTTCAATACCCTATTCTCAAACTACGAACGCTCCATGGAAGGTCTCAGCATCCTCCCCCTTGCTCCACCGTCCTCCTCCCATCTCCTTGCGATCTCTGATTTCTCTCCTATCGCTGCTTCCTATTTGCCAATGCGCATGACCCATGATATTTCTCAGAAATCAAAGGCTCTGTTTGCCCCTGTTTCCTCCATCCTCCCTCCTCCTTCAACGCTCCCGATATCCTCTGTCGTCTCTCCCCATTTAGCTATTGAAATGTTTTCTCTTCAGAGGAATGCCTCGTTTGCCCTCTAAAAACCCTTGTGTTCTGCCTTCCCCTTCTCCGGATGCAGTATCTGACTTCCCCCTTTCCCTCCCCTTCACTCGACCCATTTCAAGGAGCTGATTGATGTGGCACCGGTAAAATTTGTTTCTCCTCTTCCAATCAAGCCCTCTGGAAATTCTGACGTGGATTGTATCGAGGGGTCGTCACCTGGTCACTGCTCTCACCCCTATCCTCATGTTTCTTCCTCAGAATTTGGAGCTCCAGTGCTTGATATGTCGAACCCTAAACTCGTGCAGATGGAGACTTTTTCTGGGATTTCTCACACTTCCCAAGTTGGTTCCAATCCCCTCATGGGTTGCACTCAATCTGCTCCCATGGTTTCGCCAGTTGTCTTTGGCTCTGGGAATTCTGTAGTTGATGGTTGTGTGGGTCGGGCACTGATTGATCCCAGGTGTGAGGAGCCCCAGACAACTCATCGCACCTATAGGGAGATGCTTGCCATGCATGATGCTGACTGTAAGAGGGAAAGGGCCAGAAGATGTAGAAAAGCTGCTTCCCGTAAGCCAAAAGTCCCCAAGCATGGGACGTGTTGAGGCCCGATTTTTCTTGAAGGGACTGCGCTTGGGTCCAATTGTGCCTTGTGGCATCTTGGAGGCCGGAGTGATTATTGTTCGCTAAGCGGCCGAGTGGCCTTGAGTGATGATTTGAAGTGCTTTTTGTCTGTCATTGGCCGGAGTGGCCATGCGTGAGATGTGGCCAGAGTGGCTAAGCATCCGGAGTGCCTGTTTCGTTAAAAGGCCGAAGTGGCCTTGAGTAAGATGAATCCGGAGTGCTTTTTGTTCACTAAAAGGCCGGAGTGGCTTGCGTGTGTTGAGGCCGGAGTGGCATCGATAATGTTGAAGCCGGAGTGCCTTTGTACTCTAAAAGCCAGAGTGGTGTGCAATGTGGATTTGTTTGATTCGAAGTGGTGATGATCCGAAGTGGCTTGATGTTGCTGATGTGGCGATGTTCTGAAGTGGCATGGTGATGCCGAAGTGGGGATTAGTTTTTGGCTGAATTAGAGGCAGGTGTTTATTTCTGTGTTCGGTTTGGGGTTGAGGCCGGTTTGGCCTGCTGACATTTTTCTTCTGATGCTTTGTTCCCAATTTTGGAACTTTAGGTCTGGTTTTTTTTTC
This sequence comes from Nepenthes mirabilis, assembly GCA_025585075.1. Lineage (NCBI taxonomy): Eukaryota > Viridiplantae > Streptophyta > Magnoliopsida > Caryophyllales > Nepenthaceae > Nepenthes > Nepenthes mirabilis. The sequence continues at coordinate 42,500 of JAODPA010077934.1, read as the reverse complement.
ATAGTTCGGTCTTTTGACTGGCTGATGCTCAGAGAATGCCCTAACGCGTTGTTCTAGTTCTAAGTCGGCAAAACACTTGGAGCTGGAACATCGGTGTGTAATTTTGCTTATTTTAAATTTTATTTTATTACTTACCAAAAAAAAACTCTCTGGCTCTGGGTCCCCATCCAAATCAATAGCAACCCATTTGCTCTCCAAAATGAAGTTGCAGAATCTCCCTGCTATGCAGGTCGCACGGATTGGAGCTTCTGTGGGCATGCCAGTCCCTCTGATTTCGTTAGGCTCTGCTGACAGCAACACGGGAACATCTTGGTCCTCAGTGGTGCAACAGAATATCCAGGGAGGTAAACCATCTCTAAAATTCTTTCCTCCATGTACTACAGATGAGGCAGATGTGGTCCTGTCTCCCCCGTCCGAAGTTATCCAACAAGGGGAAGATATCTAGGGATTTACCTTAGTTGGATACTTCTATGGGAATCCTATGCACTATCATATTGTTAATCACATTGCTAGGAAGATATGGACCATGGACATTTGCAGGACATCCCCTTTTCCTAAAGAAATGGAAGCCGGGGATGGTGTTATCCAAGGAAGAACACAAATCCTTCCCCATCTTGATCACTATGTCGGGTGTACCTGTAGAATTTTGGAGCCCCCTTGGATTGAACTGGATAGCCAGTGTTGTGGGGAAGCCTTTGCATTTAGACCCAATCACTGAGAGATTGGAAAGGGTGGACTTTGCTTGGGTATGTGTGAAGTTGGAATTGATGCCCCCTTGCCTGATCATGTGAAAATCCGATCTCGGTGCTCTGATGAGCATGCCCATAACCAAATCTTTGAAATAAAATTTGAATATCAATGGAAGCCCTCGAAGCATAATCCTCTTGAAAAGAAAGGAGGCCCGGTCCCTTCTACAAAACCTTCAAGGGTGTATAGGGCCACAGGCAGATCCCTGCCGGGCCCAAAGCCAACCCCTCTAAGTTGCTGGAATGTCAAAAGTCCTCAATTAGGGCTGCTCCTCTAATTGACATATCGGGACCCAAGCTAATCCCCACCTTTAACTCTTTTAAAGCCCTTCAGGAGCCTCTTTTGAGGGAGTCCACTTAGATTATTGCACAGCCAATGATCCATCAGCTGGATGACGCTTCCGCTAAGGTTAGCCCAGATTCTGATCTCAATCCAAACACTAAACCCTCTAGGCCCAAGGTTGTTGTTGTTTGAGAGGCATATTATGCTACTCCTAATGCGGCCCCTCCCTGCAGTGCCGCTCCGGCAGACCCATCTGCATTGCCTGGGTGTGACTCTTCTATCTCCACCCGTGTCCCAACAGATACTTCCCCTCCCTCCTCCTCTACGCCTCCTTCACCCAAAGATCAGTCTCCCCCTCCATCTCTGTCGGACAGTCCTCCAAGCACTACCAAATTTGACAGAAATAGGGGACGAAAAACATCTAAAAACCATAAAAAATCCCTGGGGCCTAAAAGACTTTCCTCCCCTCTTTCCCCATCCAATGATTAACATCGCCTGTTTGAACGTGAGGGGATTAAATGGGAAAGTAAAAGCCCACGAAGTCAACAACCTCATTAGCTCTCACGGATGTGAATAGTTGGGTTGATTAAAACCAAAGTTGCTGAACGTAACTCCGCCTCCGTCTCAGCTAGGATTAGGCCCCACTGGGAGTGGTCCATTAATTACTCGGACTCTTCCCACAGGAGAATCTGGGTGGGCTGGGACCCTCTTAGGATGGCGGTAAATATTCTCTCTAAGGAAGACTAAGTTATCCACACCGATGTCTTGGTTCTTCAAAATAATTTTTGATGCCTTCTATCCTTCATCTACGGTGCTAACTCAGATGCTATGCGTTGTACCCTTTGGGAAAGCCTCCGAAAATTCACCAACGTCTCCAGTGACCTCCCTTGGGTAGCGCTAGGAGACTTTAATGCTATTAGATCCCAATTGGAGGCTCTTGGTGGTACCTGGCACTCCATAGGTTCTTTGGAACTTGACAAATGTCTCAGGGATTGTAATCTTGAAGACGTCTGCCATGAAGTTATGCACTACACTTGGAACGATGGTAGGGACCCTTCTATTCGAATTTTCAGGAAGTTAGACAGAATTGTTGCAAACGGGCAATGGTTTGATCACATCAAGTAGGCCAATGCCCTTTTTCCCCCCGCCAGGCTTTCAGACTATTCCCCTTGCATATTACTTTTTGCCAATTTGTCATTAAGAAAGAAGGGGATGTTTCTATTTAATAATTTCCTTACTAAGTCCCCTAGATTTCACCAGGTGGTGCGTGAGGCTTGGAATGAAGAGACCATTGGTACCCCCATGTTCCGCTTGATCTCAAAATTAAAAAAGGTTAAGAGTGCCCTCAAACTTCTCAATTCTCAAGATGGTGATGTTCATGAGGAAGTAACACGTACTCGTCAAGCCCTTAAGGATATCCAAGCTAGGCACCCTTCCCCCATAGGGAACTGCTGAGATGAACGTACACACCGGACCGCCTACTCCTTTGCCATGGCAAAGGAGATTGACCTCATCCAACAAAAAGCCAAAATTAGATGGCTTAAAGAAGGGGACTAATGCATAAAATTTTTCTTCAAAACTGTTAATGGTAACAATAATAGAAACAGGATTATCTCCCTGCTCAATGAGAATGGGACCCCATCTGTTGGCATCGCGGGCATTCAAAAACTAATTGTGGATCATTTCCAATGGGTTCTAGGAGTGGATGCTCCTATGGCTCGGCAGAAGCTGATCAACTTTTTCCTTCCATCCTTCGTACTGTCTTGGATTTCTTGATTGGTCCTCTTATTGACCCTGTCAGCGACGCGGAGATCCAAAAGGCTATCTTGTCCATTAGCGATTATAGGGCCCCGGGGCTGGACGGTTTTTCTTCCAAGTTTTTCAAGGAATCCTAGGAGATCGTTAGTTAGTCTGTTTGTGAAGCTGTTCGTGATTTCTTCCATCATGGAAAGCTTTTCAAACAAGTGAACACTACCATGATTAACCTTATTCCCAAGGTTCAATCCCCCCACTAGGTATTTGACTATCGGCCCATCTCCTGCTATAATGTCATCTACAAAGTGATTTCAAAAATCCTCGCAAATAGGCTTAAGATGACCTTACCTTATCTTGTTGACAAGTGCCAAACAGCTTTTATTGCTGGATGGCAGATTAGTGACAATATTCTCTTGGCCCAGGAGCTTCTGCATAAATATCACCTCGACAAAGGCCTCCCCAGAAGTGCTATGAAGATAGACCTTATGAAAGCGTACGATTCCGTCCAATCGGACTTCCTCATCAACACTTTGACTCTTATGGCCTTTCCTCCTCAATTTATTGAGTGGATCCGTCAATGTATCACCACCGCCTCCATTAATATTAATGGGAAAATGGTTGGTTTCTTTAAAGGAGGAAATGGCCTTAGGCAAGGAGACCCCATATCCCCATACTTATTCATGCTTGCTATGGAAGGTCTAAATAGGATTATTGAGGTTAAAGCCAGGAGGGAAAAAAGTTTCCACTTTCATTGAAAGTGCGAGGACACCCGAACTATCATGGTAGCTTTTGATGATGACTTCTTTTCTCTCGGGCTGATGTCAGTACTATCCTGATCCTTAAGGAATGCCTTGAAGAATTCCATTTGGTTTCCGGTCTGCCCGCGAATAAAGATAAAAGTGAAATTTTCATTTGTTCAAAAGACGTTACCCACCACCAAGATATAACTGACATTATGGGCTTCAGAGAAGGAAAGTTACCGATGAAATACTTGGGTGTCCCGCTAATCACCTCTAGACTCTCAGTCTCGAATTGCCAAGCACTCATTGGGAAAATCACCCATCGCATCACGTCGTGGAAGAACCGCTAGCTCTCTTTTAGAGGACGATTCCAGCTTGTTTCCTCTATCCTCTCATCCATCAACCTTTACTGGGCCTCCTTGTTCATCCTACCTAAATCTATCCTCAAAACGATTGATTGCCATCTTCGTCGGTTTCTTTGGAATGGAACCCTTGACGGCAAGGTGACTGCAAAGGTGGCATGGAATGATATCTGCTACCCGAAGAGTGAAGGTGGCCTGGGGTTAAAAAACTTGCAGGCCCAAAATAAAACTTTGATATGTAAACTGCTTTGGCGTCTCATCACTAAGGATCTGGCTTCGGCCTGGTCTTCTTGGATCCACCAAAACAGGATCAAGGATCGTTGTATCTGGACCCTCAAAGTCCCTGTTTCAACCCATTGGTGTTGGAGGAAAATTATGAAGCTTCGATCGTTTATGTGCACCCATACTACCTATTCCATTGGTGATGGCTCCGAAACATTCCTATGGCTTGATAACTGGCACCATCTTGGCACGCTTAAAGATGTAAGTACTGACCCTACCCAGTTGGTCTCAGGCCTTCCTTGGGATGAAAAAGTGACTGACAATATTTGTGATGACCAATGGTGTTGGCCTAACCCCTATGACTTGGAGGTTTCACGTCTTGCGGAAAGCATGCCCGGCTATCTTCCCAATGCCTGCCGTAAAGACTCAGTGTGTTGGAATGGCAGCTCTGATGGCTTGTTTTCGAACCGATCTGCCTATTTCCTCATCCACCCATCCAGACCAAAAATAAGTTGGGCTACTTTAGTGTGGGGCCCATCCCACATCCCTTCCCACGCCTTCTCTCTTTGGTTGGCAATTAGTAGTAAGCTTACCACCCTTGACCGAATCCATGGAATTCCCATCCTCTCCACCTCATGCTCGTTATGCACGACTGGCGACGAAGATCATGAGCACCTTTTCTTCTCCTGCCCCTTTTCCAAATCCCTTTGGCTCATGATTCAAAGGCATGTTGGTATTCATTGGCCTTACCCTGAATGGTCCCAGAACATAAGTTGGGCTGCAAATAAATGGAAAGGAAAAAATTTCTAGGCCCTCTCTAAGCGGCTCTCTCTTGCGGCTATAGTCTATTTTATTTGGAAGGAGCACAACAACTGCATTTTTCAAAACTCCCCCTCATACGACACCTCTCATCTCTATTCTCTTATTATCAACGCTGTTAGGTCCAAACTGATTACCTATATAGATGATACTAAAAGTGTGGACCAATTGCACTGGATTCGGTGGAACCTATAGGAAAAATAAATCCTAACTGCTGCCACCCGTCCCAGGTTATTTGATTGGTTCATCCGATGCTCTTGGAAAAAAAATCCTAACTGCTGCCACACATCCCGGGTTATTTTATTTGTCCATCAGATGGTTTTGAAAAAAAAAAACCCTTTCTGGTGTCGCCTGACCTTTTATCTATTGGGTTCATGAAAAAAAAAATATCTGCGCCTCTTGGATGCTCTGTTCTGCTAATTTGTAGCCCGCCCTTCTTTTTGGTTAGCTTCTCTTGATGCTGGGAGCTAAACTCTGTGCTTGTGACTGACGGGTCTGGTGTGCGGTTTGCTGGAGCTAGTGTGTCGGCTTTGGTTTGTCTATGCCACGCCAGGGTTGCTCCATCGTCAGAGTTGGCTGTTTTGGCTGTAGCGTAGACCTTTTTTCTTCATCTCCTTCATTTTGAATTACTTACTTACCAAAAAAAAAAAATCTCCTTCATCTTGTAACCAATGGGTCATATTGAAAAAACAAAAATACTTACAAAAAAAAAAATGTTGTGCCTTCACACTCGAGCTAGAGCGGCTGCTCTGTGATCCTATCCTGTAATGGTTTTAATTATAAAAAAAGGAAAAAATATTTAAATATATATATATATTATTTTATTTAGTTATTTATCCTTTTATCTCCTCCTGGTTCTTGTCGGGTGTTATGGTTGAATGGCTGTGATTTAGAGGGCTGATATGCTGTTGCCGAGATGACGTGGATGAGGGTGTGTCCCCGTTGCACATGGACAAGATGGCGTCCCCTCGCCGAGGTGTGTTCCTTACGAGTCTCAGTTTGGCCGTGCTAGAGGTTTGGCCGTGCTTCAGAGGGGCAGAGTGCATTGTGACGGGTTGATGTGAAACTCTCCAAACATGTTCGCCATGTCCCTTTCTTCCTTTCGATTGTTCTGGTTGATGGCTTTGCGGATGTAATTCTGTTTACTCCACTGTTTTATCTTTTTTTTGGTTTCATGACTAATTCGTGGTGCTCGGGGTATACCCCTACTTTTTTGATCTAAATCCAAGTCGGCAAAATACTTGAAAATAGATCATTTCTTCTGTATCTTTTTTTTATTTTCATTGATAAAATTTACTTACCAAAAAAAAATAGAGGGGTAATCCCCTTAATCCTCCCGGAATTGATGCTCAGCGGACCAACCCTTCCAATCTGGCAAATGTTGGCATAAATAACCTTGTCTATCGGTAGGATGATGCAATGCTTGCCCCCCATTATGGGGAACGGCTGACGTGTTTGCCAAGCTTAGATGGTCCTGACCCCACCCAGATCCTCAGGGACCCCACACCTTCCCCCGCCCCACCTCCTCACCCACCTCCTAGCAGGGATCCCCCCTCACTGAGGGGTTTTGGCCCTGGGTTGGCCAAGCCAAACAGTGGGAAATGATAAAATGGTTCCAAAAAAGCGAAACCATTCCACAAAACTTCCATGGGGCCTAAAAGAACAACTCCCCAGACCTCCCCTTCCCATGATAAATATTGCATGTTGGAATGTTAGGGGGCTTAATGGTAAAGTCAAAGCCCATGAAGTGCATAACCTCATTAGTTCCTACAAATGTCACCTTGTGGTACCGGTGGAGACAAAAGTTGCGGTTCACAACTTGGCCTCTATTGCCGGCAAATAAGGCCTCACTGGACTTGGTCTATGAACTACTCGGACTCTTCCAAGGGTAGAATCTGGGTGGGGTGGGACCCTAGTTTTGTGGATGTTAACATCCTCTCCATTGAGGACCAGGTAATTCATACTGATGTTTTGGTCAATGAGGACAATCAACATTGTATTGTGTCTTTTGTTTATGGTGCCAACTCAAAAATTCAGAGATGTGCTCTATGGGAGAGCCTGCGAAAAACCAGTGACCTTGCCCTGGACCTTCCATGGGCTACGCTTGGTGACTTCAATGCTATCCGATCTCAATCAGAGGGGCTGGGGGGAACTTGGCATGTCAGGAGTTTCTTGGACCTTGATCAGTTCCTTAGGGATTAGGACCTTGAAAATGTTTGCCATGAGGGGATGTTTTATACTTGGAACAATGGCAGGGACCCCTCTATATGTATATTCAGAAAATTAGACAGAGTGGTTGCCAATGGAAATTGGCTCTGAAAGTACTGGAGGGTGGGAGCGCTCTTCCCACCTACTAGGCTCTCGGATCATTTCCCGTGCATTTTGCGCCCTGCCGATAGTGCTGCCTATAAAGGGGGTTTGTTTCATTTCAATAATTTCCTCACCAAGAGTCCCAATTTCCTCGATGTTGTTAAAGAGGCCTGGACAAATGAGACTGTCAGTAACCCCATGTTTCGATTAATCACAAAGATAAAAAAATGTGAAACGAGCCCTCAAGACCCTAAATGATCATGTTGGTGATGTTCATGAGGAGGTTGCAAAAACCTGTAAGGCATTAGAAGATCTCCAGGCTGGGCACCCTACTGTTAGGGTCTCCTGTCGTGAGGAGCAAGCTTGCTGGGAAGCCTATTTCCTTACTACGGCAAAGGAAATTTATCTTATCAAGCAAACAACTAAAATAAAGTGGCTCAAGGAAGGGGATCAATGCACCAAATTTTTTTCCTGGACTGTTACTGGAAACGGCAATAAGAACAGGATATCCTCCTTACTTCATGAGAACAGAACCCCTACTTCTGGGATTGAGGATGTCCATACGCTTATTGTTGATTACTTTCAATGCATTTTAGGATCTGGACGTGCTTAAGGATCTGCCGATCCCAACCGGATTCATTCATACATTCTTCGCACCGTCTCAAAATCCTTAATCTTCCCTCTCACTGCCTCGGTCAGTGAAGAGGAGATCAAGAAGGCAATCTTCTCAATTGGTGATTTCTGTGCCCCTGGGCCTGATGGGTTCTCTTCAAAGTTCTTCAAATATGCATGGGAAATTGTTGGTCCATCTATGACTAAAGCTATTCGTGATTTCTTTCATCACGGAAAGCTTCTCAAATTGATCAACACTACCTTCGTCAGCCTTATCCCCAAGGTTCAGACTCCTCACTCGGTAACTGACTACAGGCCCATCTCCTGCTGTAATGTCATCTACAAGGCTATATTGAAGATCATTGCTAACCGCCTTAAGATGACCCTTCCTCACCAGGTGGACACCTGCCAAACAGCCTTTGTTGAAGGTCATTAGATTAGTGACAACATTCTCCTGGCCCGGGAGCTTTTGCAAAAATTCTACTTGGGCCATGGTCCCTCTCACTGTGCAATGAAGATTGATCCTATGAAAGCTTATGATTCCGTCCATTGGGACTTTATCATCCACATATTGATCCTGATGGCATTTCCTCCTCAAATCATTGGGTGGATTAGCCAATGCATTACCATCCCCTTCTTTTTGATTAATATTAATGGTAAATCGGTCAATTTTTTCAAAGGTGGTAAGGGTCTTCGGCAGGGTGACCCTATACCTCCTTACTTGTTTGTGCTCGTCGTGGAAGCACTGAATGATATTATTGAGGTGAAGGTCAGACGAAATGAGATGTTCAAATTTCATTGGCAATGTGAAGATACTCGAACTGTTATGCTTGCTTTTGTGGATGATTTGCTACTTTTCTCTAGAGCTGATGTAAACTCAATTCGAATTCTATAGAAATGTCTCGAGGAGTTCTTGTTTGTATCTGGCTTGTCTGCAAACAAAAATAAAAGTGAGATCTTTATCTGTGCAAAGGATACTAACCTCCAGAAGGAAATCTTTGGCATGTTGGGTTGTAACGAAGGCAAATTACCCATGAAATACTTGGGGGTCCCACTGATCACGTCTAGACTATCAATCTCGAATTGAAAGCCTCTAATTGAAAAAGTCATTCGGCGGATCTTGTCCTGGAAGAATCGATGGCTTTCGTTTGGAGGGCATCTTCAACTTGTCTCAACCATTCTTTCGTCCGTCCACTTGTACTAGGCGTCCATGTTCATTCTGACCAAGTCCATTCTTAAAATCGTCGAAAGCTACATTCGCAATTGTCTGTGGCAAGGTGTTATTGATGGGAAGGCAACTGCTAAGGTTGCGTGGGCCGACAAATGCTATCCAAAGAGTGAGGATGCCTGGGGTTAAAAAACTTGTAGTTCCAGAACAAAGCTTTGATCTGTAGCTGCTATGGCGCATTATTACTAAGTACTCTAGCTCGGCATGGTCTTGATGGGTTCATGTGCACATGATTAAGGACTGATGTATTTGGACCATAAAAGTACCAGACTCAGCGTCTTGGTGTTGGAGGAAAATTATAAAGTTACGTTCTTTCATGCGCCTCCATACGAAATACTTAATTCGAGATGGTACCGATACCTTTCTGGGCTTGACAACTAGTATCCTTTAGGCTCTTTGTGTGATATGAGTACTGATCAAACCTGGATGGTCTCAGGATTGCCTTGGGACGCAAAGGTCAAAGACATTATTCGGGGTGACCGGTGGGCTTGGCCAAACCCATTTAATATGGAAGTCTCCCGTCTTATGGAAAACATGCCCCCTATCTCCCTAATACTTGGATCGGGGACTTTGTCTGTTGGACGGCCTCAGCTGATGGACAATTTTTGACCCGTTCTACCTACTATCTCTTCCATCCTCCAAAGGCAGAAATTCCCTGGGCCACACTGGTCTGGGGTCCCTCCCACATTCCCGCCCATGCTTTCACCCATTGGCTAGCCATTAGATGCAGACTTAACACTCTTGACCGTATTCACTGCGTCCCCAATATTTCTATCAAATGCACATTTTGCAATATAGGGATGAAGGCCATGATTACCTTTTCTTCTCCTGCCCCTACTCGTATTCCTTATGGCACATAATCCGGCGACGGGTAGGTATCCACTGGCCTTATCCTGAGTGGTCCAAGAACATTCTTTGGACTGCAAATAAATGGAGAGGGAAAAATTTACTCGCCCGTTCTAAACGTCTAACCCTTGCGGCCACGGTATATTTTCTTTGGAAGTAGCGCAACAACCGCATCTTTCAAAGTTCTCCTGCCCAGGACACCACCCTCTTATATTCCCATATTATTAATGTTGTCTGAAAGAAGCTAAAGGGCCATCTTGATACTACCAGAGGGGTGTCTTAATCCTTCCTGATTTGCTGGAATATATATAAAAAAAGCATTCGGTCTTCTGGGAACTAACCAGAGTGGTTTGGTTTGCTGGCTAATTGCCACGGCTCGGGGTAATTTGCTGGTTGTTTGCCACGTTGGCAGTTTGCTATCAGTGGGCGAAATGCTTTGTGTCATTGGGAGGCTTTTGTAGGTTGGAGTGGTTTGGCTGGCTTGTTGGGTTTCTTGGGCGGCCTGCAATTTTAGGCGGAATTGTTGGAGGATTGATCCCACAAATGTCTGGTAACTCATGAGATTGGTATGCGGGGCGCTGATCTGGCATTTTTGAGTTGGAACGACTATTCGGTCTGATAGTTGCATACTTCCGAAATGCTCTCAGCCCTTTTGATGTTGTATGCCAGTATGGGTGTTCTGACTGTTTGGGCTATCTTGCCTTGCCTGATATATGCTCTACCCGGATGGGCCATCTGTTGGAAATTGCAGAGTTGCTACTCTTCCCGGTATGCAGCTAACGGCAGGTTAGCATATCAAAAAAATCAAAGGTTTTTGGCCGGCCAACTTGTAGACCACCTCTGGTTGCTCTCTGGCATTGTCTGCTTTGCGGGTTGATCACCTCGCTGGTTGTTGTGGTTCCGATATGCTTTTCGTCTCTTGGTTTCGGATGCGTTGTGCTACCGCATGTTTGCCTTGCTGGCCTACTTTGTTGCTGGGTGGCTTTTTGGATTTGAACGCGCTGTTGGCTGGTTGCCTCGCTAGCGTTTTGATTTGGAAGGTGCTTTCCCATGTGGCTGGCAATTCCCGCGTAAGTGGTTTATTCTAGACAGGTTGGCTAACATCAAATAGGAAGGCTGACTCGCCCTTAAGTCCAGTGTGGCGGTATCCCTTAATCCTTGTTCCCCCATGCGCGAGATCTCAAAATTTGTCTACGGATGTTGGCGGTTTAGATTTCAATTGCCAGATTCTGCTTGTCCCGCTCTGACCAGCTTGGTTATTGGCTTTTGGAAGATGTTTCTCTTTTTCTTCCTTTGTCTCTTTGGTTTTTTTTCCTTTGGACTCGTGAAATGTTTCGCGGTACTTGGGGAATACCTCAATGTCTGTGTTCAAAATCCAAGTCGGCAAAACACTTGGATATCGAACACTGATTCTGTATTTCTTTCTTTTTATTTATAAAATTTAATTACTTATTAAAAAAAGGCCTAACCTATGTTGCGTTGCCTTCAGATAGGATATGCGTAATCGTAATGGCTCCTAGATAAGGGTTGACTCATAGTAGTGGTCGATCGTGAGGTCAGGAGGAGTTGTATGGAGGCCCCTTATGGTTTAAATTTGATTGACGCCGATTTTGTATTTGAGTTGATCGACACCGATTTGAGGCCCAGATTAATCGATTTTGGTTCAAAGTTTAGACTTGATTAGTTCTGGGTTGAGGTCCTCAAGCTAGTAATTTGCTAAGAATGGATGCCTGATCAACCTAGCAAGTATGATGGATGAGGTAGGATCAATGGTTTGAGGTTAGTATAATTTGGAGTTAATTTTGAGGTGAACAATTCCTAGGATTTCGATTTTTAATCGATTTGGAGATGCCTAAGTGTCTAAACTTTTGGATTGATCAGATCCTACAAGGGTTGAGATATAGATCCTAGGAATTAAGATGATATTGTGGTGATCCAATATTTTGAAGAAGACAAGATAATGTCTTCCCTGGTCTGATAGGAGGTGAAGTCGACCCTAGGAGGTTGACGTGAAAAAGGGTCATGGTTCTTGAGGATAAAGAGATATCATCGGATATGTTCATGGATCCATGCTATGGCGCATTATATCCAAAAATACAGAATCGATCTGGTCTATTTGGATCCATGCTAATCGCATTAAGGATCGATGTATTTGGACTCTAAAAATCCCCACTTTAGCTTCTTGGAGCTGGAAGAAAATTATGAAACTTCACCCTATGATGCGCCTTCAGATTGGCCACACTATTGATGATGGCCCTAGGGCCTCTTATTAATTGCATTTTCGATCGGATCCAAACGGTTACCGGATTGCAATGGGATTCTAAGGTCAAGGCTATAATTAGGCACAACCAATGGATTTGGCCCAATCAATTTGATATAGAAGTGTCCAAACTAATTGAGAATATGCCTAGTTATCCCCTTGATCCCTCCTTTAGAGACTCTATCAATTGGATGCCTAATAAGGATGGGATTTTTACGACCCAATCAGCTTACCATCTTCTTCGTCCTCCTCGTGTGAAAGTTTATTGGGCTTCCCTTGTGTGGGGTCCCTCAAATATCCCGGTCCAAGCATTCATTTTTTGGTTGACCATCCGTCGTAGGTTAAGCACCACTGATCGCATCAAAGGCAGACCTAACCTCTCTCCCTACTGCGTTCTATACCATAATGAGCTTGAAAATCATGACCATCTTTTTTTAACTGCATTTTCTCTAAGGATCTCTAGCATATGATACGGGGTCGCGTTGGTCTCCCATGGCCATACCCTGATTGGCACCAGAACATTGTTTGGGCCGCCTCAAAATGGAAAGGGAATAATTTCAAAACTACCTCCTTCCGCCTTACCCTTGCCGCTACTGTGTATTATATCTGGAAGGAGCGGAATCACCGGACTTTTCAATCCCCTCCCTTCCGTGCTCTCTCTCATCTGTTCACTCAAATCTTAGATGTTATTCATAGTCGTCTGAAGGCTCTCCTTAGTTCCTCTTCTAAGGCGGATAAAACGTCTTTAGACCGTTGAAATTTATCTAACACATAAAAAAATAGCCTTTTTTTTGCGTAATGGCTTGGAGGGCTTCTTACCCGCTTTGCGGCGTGGTGGCTGCATGGTTTTCATAGTTTGCAAAAAAAAAAAAAAAAAGAGTTTAGGTTGGGTTGCCACCTTTTGTCTGACTATTTTGAGCCGTCTGCCTACCTTGGAAGTTATTGGCTGGTAGGTTGACTTTTTCAACCTGTTTGCCGGAAAGGCTCGTTGGGCTCCTTGCCCTCTTCGTTCCTCGATGGATGCATGGTTTTTCTGAGTCTACAGCAACAGTCCAATGTATACATTTAAATAAATAAATAAATAATATATTATTATTATTATCTTTATTTTAATTGGGATGCCACTTCTAGTTTGGCTTTATGTCGTCTGCCCGCCTTGTTCATGATGTAAATATTTTTTCCGGTTGTTAAAAAAAAAACCCCTTGAGGCCAGCCTCTCGGTATCCTGGCTTTCAGCTTTTCTTGGCTAGTATTCCAAAGCTCCTACTTTGTGGCACAATGGTCCATTGAGGTGTTTGCTCGGTACCCTATTGATATGGTCCAGTATCCATTAGACTAGTTTAGTTGCTGTGTTCATTTTTTCCTGGGTTTCATATATATCACTCTCAGTGGTTCGATGCGTTTGTTAATTTGGTCTTATACTACTATGGTCTAATGATCCAATTGCACTGATGTGCCCTACAGGTTCTGTGGTCAGCCTGAGCCCGATTTGGTTGTTGCCTCTTTAGTCGGCGATATGTTTCCTTCTTTGGAGGTTTTCTTTGCCTACACATGATTTCCCTTGTATGTGCGCTCGGGGTATACCCTAGTGACTATATTCTACCTCTAAGTCAGTAAAACACTTAGAGTTAGAACTTCCTATCTTCCTTTGATTGTTTTGGTTGTTGGCCTTTGTGGTTGTAATTCTGCTTACCCATTGTTTATTTTTTAGTTTCGTGAATTGTTTCACGGTGTTCAGGGTATGCTCCAATATCTTTGATCTAAATCCAAGTTGGCAAAACACTTGGAGATAGATCATTGATTCTGTGTCTTTTTTCCACTTTCATTTATAATACTAACTTACTTACCAAAAAAATCGCATGAATAGGGATTGCTCTTATTCCTTGGGTCGCAAAGTTAAGGAGCCTTATACCGTGGATTGAGGGTTTGTAATGATGGCATGGAGTATAGAAGTGTCATCCACCATAGCGGGAGATAAGGTTCGTAGATCTTCATGCTTCGATGTATGCGTTACCTTGGGATCCTAAATCTATATTTTATTGGTATTTCCTAAGCTTACTCATTCATCTGAGGATCATAGGCCTTATAATAGTTGTATTGAGGTCCACAATGCTTTCTTAGGTTTACAAATATGATTGGTTGGGATGATTTAATTACCCTATGGTGTTAAGGCTTAATATGATTTTGAGGACGATTTAGTTAATATGATGCCATGCGAGTGCGAGCTATGATGGTACAGATATTTCACCTTGTAATTGGGTGGAAAGGTTTGAATATGAAGCATCGATGTTTGAGTGGTGATGAAATTAGTATTGTTTTGTCGGCAACCGCCTGATTACGCTTTGTGCCAAGTTTAGTTATCATAAAAGACCATACTTGGGAATCGTTTTGTGGTTGCCAATGTGTTTGGGTAGTGTAAGTGTTTAAGGATGTTTCCCAGAGAAAATGATCGGCCCAAATCAGCTCTTGATCGCTAAATTGATGGTTGTTGTGGAGTTGTGCTAAGATTGGCACCAAATTTTGAGGACTCTGTGTTCAACTAATAAGGCATCGGCTGAGTATTGCCGTGGGATGCTTCAGTGCTCTTGGGATGGCCTCATTGATGAATTCTTGAATTCAATAGGAAGTGAGAACCCTATTTAAAGGATCGTATCATGGATTGCAAAGGATGGTTAGCCGTGTGCTGATATATAAATGGGATGTATGCTCGGTAGAAATGTTATGTTGGGTATGTGGTCTCTCTGATAGCAAGAATGCGATTTCTTAGAGTTTGGAGCAATATCTCATTTGGAGAAAGATTGATGGATGTCTTATAGATGTGTTGCTTTCGTGG
Organism: Nepenthes mirabilis; assembly: GCA_025585075.1. Lineage (NCBI taxonomy): Eukaryota > Viridiplantae > Streptophyta > Magnoliopsida > Caryophyllales > Nepenthaceae > Nepenthes > Nepenthes mirabilis. The sequence goes on along the minus strand of JAODPA010077934.1, from coordinate 27,484 downwards.
GTCTAGCTGAACCCGCAAGGGTGATCCAATAAGTGTTTCTCGAAGATTGTAGCGCCATGAGGCGTTTGGCTTGGAGACGATCAGTATCCATCCAAATGGGTCATGCAAGGGTAGCCTTTGAGGAATTAAGGATTAGATGTTGACCTTATTGTTTGGGTTGACCCCTAACTGGTCTAGTAAGGAACGGTAGAATATAATCCTTTTGAGGAAGCTCTAGGATTGTATATCTCTTAACTTATGGGTGATTGCCCTTTGTTAAGAAGATGTAATGCCTATGATCAGAATTTCTTCACCCATAGTTTGGGGTCAGCCATTGAAGTCTTCACTTTGAGGATTTATAGGTGTTGCTTATACGGGTAGCGGTTGTCTAATGATCATAATAGATTGAGAGGTCATCTTGCAAGAAGAGATGGCTATCCAGTAGTATAAGCGGGTAGATTCGCTTGAGGAGAGTAATGGTAAGTTTTGATATCAGTCGTAAAGGGTCGATCAAGTGGTAGCACAGATTAGTAAGGTTGTTAGAGGATCATACTTATGAGGTGCATCATCAGTCAAGAAGAATATTATTGCCGATAATTGGATGATGAGAACCTTCGGATTGGATATGTCTTGGTGCATCATAGGAGTTATTATAGGGTGAACCTCAAGTAGCTCATAATATTTAAGCATAGGGAGTGTGTTGCCTTTGCTCTTTGGAGGGAGAGTTGCCTCCTACGTAGTAAGATCATGGAATTAGGAGATAAGAAGCTCTCACCATTTCAGTTTTGAGGATATTAAGAGCCGTCAGAATTAGGGGTACCATTTGGATATTGTGAAATTGGCACACTAGGATAGCCTATTTATTGTGAATTTGGGTGGTTCAATCGGGATGTACAGATTGGCTCGTTGGTATGCCAACAAGCCGGTAAATTTGGTAAGTATTTGAGTTCAAGGATTTTGGGTGATTGCTTCAATTTCTTTGACTAGGTTGTTTGTAATCTAGAGATTCTGGACCTTGCTTTAGTTGTATCGATGTTCTTAGGATTTTCCTTAGATTCAAATTGTCAGATATCCTAGATGTCTTATATGAATCAATGGATATAAGTTGTAAGTGAATTTTTAGTATCCTAGTAAATGGTTAATCAGAGCAGTGTAGCGGAAGCATGTGGGCCCTTGGCTCAGAAAGTTTAAAATGGGGTCACGGTTCCAATCGAAGATCGTTCTTGAGTCATAGGAGGTATTGAAGTGTGAGCCTATTAGTTTGTTTGAGATTTTGTATTAAGCCGGAGAGATAGTCAATAATTAGGCCTACCTTTGAATTTGGGTAGATTATCGTGATGTTTTCCATGTACCAACAAATGAGGAAGTAGGATTATGATTAGGTTTAACCATGTGGGAGATTAGGGATTCGCCTTGTTGCGAGGTTTCAATCACAAATTTTAGATAGAAGGCATTAGATGTTGAGGATCAGGATGATTCAAACGGTTAGGGTTCTCTAGGAATCATCGTCTCTCCAAAAATGTGATTTGGGAGTGCGTAGGCAGAATCTAGAAGGTCTATTCCCCTATTGTTAAGTTTTGAGGTTCGTTAAATTTTGAGAATGAAATTTTTTATAAGTGGGGGAGAGTTATAAGGTACCAATTTTCAGAATGTAGTAATATGAGTAATTAAGTTAAAATAAGTGGATCAAGGTCTAAGGACACGACAGGAAGTGGATCGAAGGGTTGAAGACCCATAATTGGTGGAATTGGGAAATGACGTTATAATCTCGAAATGTGAACCCATAAATATGATTCGGGTTTTAAATTATGATAATCTTGGAGTATTAAATTAATATAATCACAATTAGGCTTGATTTATGTGAAAAGATATGTTTCAAAGTTAGAAACCGGGTGACGATACTAGGCGGACTACTGGGCGCACAGCCCAGTAGGTCGTCATTTGTTAGGTGCTAGGGTGCCTAGCGAGCGCCAATTCCAGGGTAGGCACACTTTGGACTGTGCTTGAGTGCCGGTCCACGTGAAAACAACGTGTGGCTTTTTAACTGTTGCTGCACGTGGTGAAGGTAAAAGAAAAATCAGAGGGCTTTTGGTAGAGAGAGAGAGAGGGAGGGCGAAGAGAGTGAAACAGCATACGAAGGCTTTCGGGTTCTATTCCAGCCTCAAGCTAGTTAGAGAAATTGAAGAATTGGTTAAGGTAAATGCATCCATACCTTGTATATGTAATACCTATAGTTTAATTATATATATATATATGAATTCCATATCCAAATTTGTATAACTTGACCGGTTTTCGCATTTAAACCCTAACCCCACACCTGGGTAGTTTTAGGCCTCGATTTTTGGGGCTTTTGCATAAATTAGGACTAGAATATCATTACCCATATCCTATATATGTTAATTTACCGATTGGATATCTAATTTGAGGGTTTTTGTGAAATCTCATTCGCCGAAACCCTAGGACGTGCCTGGACCACATTTAGGCATTTACTTCGAAATAAATGTATAAATTGGCTTGAGATTATGATTACCCTTGTCTTGAATTTGATAATTTATCCATTGGATACCTAAAATTCCGAGAATTGCCCGATTATGCACAAACGGGCACTGTTCATTGTAGCGGGTACTATTCACCCGACCTCCTTGGTAAATTTTGCATAATTTTTACATTATTTAATTGTTAATTAAGTTGTATATATATTTGCATATGTTTTATTGTATAATCCAAAAAATATTGTGTTAAGCAATTGCAGTTTTCCGAATGAGAAACCATTTTCATCATTTTACAAATATAGAAGAATGAACAAAAACCAATTCAATTAGAAATCAATATGAATTGCTTTTGTGACGTCCCACGTCATACGTCATTATATTTATCATTAATATTATTATTATCATAGACAAGATCCTAACATTAGCCATAACTTATACTGGCTCTAATATCACAGTATTCATTCATAATATTAGTCTAAATTAAGGAAGATGCTTACTAAACATCCATAAGAATTTAAATCTAACGGAAGCATATATTCTATATAATAACGGAAGCAATTCCATTATTATCAAAATACAATATGTCTAAAATACAACATTATATAGTACACAATTTTTTTCTTTTCATAATCCCAAGTACAACATATGCATCATAACAAAATTATTGCCACCTCAACTTTTTTCCTAATCTTGTTCGTCCTTCATCATTTCTTTAAACTCGTCTGAAGGGAAGTAAAAAAAGCAAATGAGTGAGCCAAATGCTCAGCAGTATACATAACATACAAAGGCATGGATTTTATACAAAAGATACATTAACATATACAAATAGGAGCAGATACATGAAGTACAATGTGTTTACCTTTCTTTATTTTCCAACTTTTATTGACTGTATTTATTTTTTCTTATCTTTAGGGACCAGGGCCAGTGGGCCTCATCAGCTAACGGAGTGGACCAATCAAAGAAAGGATTGTGTTAACCCACACTATCTAAGGCAAATATTCTAGCAATAGGATAGATTGTGCTTAATTCCACAATTCAATTCTTGTCCTCCTTCTTACACCCTGAGGTGGGTGGTACAACCTATAATCCCGATAGACGGGGCCAAAACGGACAAACCGTACAAAGGTAATTCTTTGATTTTTCACTGTAATATCCTAAGGCATGGCAGGGAATATCACCACCTGAAAAAGATTCATAGTCCAATTTTTCTTTTTCAACTTTGAAGGGATCTCGTATAACCGAACTTTAACAGAACTTAATTGAACGTTACTGGACTTTTTTTTGGTAAGTAAAGTGCATTAAATTTAAAAAATTATAAGAACTTTGAGCTAACTCCAAAGTGTTTTTCCGACTTGAAATTAGAGCAAAGATCCTGGGGAGTACCCCAAAATTCACGAAAAAGTACTGATCTGAGCCCAAGACCCATGACATGAAGATAAATAAAAACAACCAAAAATACATCAGAACACGGGAGGTCATATCCTGCCAAATAAAGGACACCAACTTAGCCTCCTAACGGCGGCATATGCTACAAACATAGCATTGGCAAATATGGCAGACTGAGCAAGAACAGAATATCATTCCAAACCGGCATTTTAAGCCACGACAACTTTGTACGGTAGGCAAATAAGCAGACCATGGCAGATCATCAAACCTGCCCATCCCAAACCCAGCACAAGGGTCAGAGGATTCATCCCACCCACAGGGCAGCAAATCATCAAAATAATCATCAGCATATACATTAGAAACCACCCAGTAGCAACAACAGCCCGCAGGAACCGAATAAACTGCAGTGCCACTGACCAAGGAGACAGTACAGAATACTGCCCCACCACGCCCAGAAAAAGAAAATCAAATCAGAAGTAGCAAGCCGCCAAGAGCCAGTATCAGCATTACCAGCTGCTTTAACTCAGCAGGGCAGTGCCAAGACCAGCAAAACACTAGCAATCAACTTCCCATCACAGCACAGTCCAACAGGAGGAATACAGACACATGGCATTATATCATTCTTCACAAATGGAGCCTGCATCCTCCCAGCTATTGTTCCCTCAACTTGGAACAGGAGCAGATCAACAGGGTCAGATAACTGGCCTGTAACCCCAGCCCCATCAGGGTCACAGCCTAGCATCACAACGGGATCAGCTCCCCTCCAGCAACAGCTAGCCTCTAAGAGCCAGAACCAGCTTTCCAGTAGCATCAACCTACATCAGAGCAGCACCAATTTCCACCACCAGCAACAACAGCAGCAATTGCAGTATGAGGTATCATATTATACCAACACAGCTCAAATCAGCAGTATGTCAATGCCATATAAGTGCCAGCTCCATCCGGATTCAACATCGAGACAGCTTCACGGAACCAGAAAGCTCGGCACCCGCAACATCTCACCTAAGGACTTCGGTCTTCACTGCAGCAGAAACCAGGAGGTCACAAATCCTGCAGCCTAAATTTCAATCAATTCATTTGAATACAATAGGCCATCCGCATCTAGCTGGCACCAGCGAATTTCACACAGCGTCCACATCAAGAACAACTACTCATCAACATTGCCGTCTGCCAAGCGCCAGATTCAACATACACCTCCAATAGCAGGGCCTCATCCGGCACTACCAACAGTAGAGCCGCATCCGATATCTAAATCTACACCTCGGGCCCAGGTCAAGATCATAGACAACACCCCAGATACAGCCATCACGAGCGATGGACCAATATTGCATGCAAGGGACCCGATAACATGAAAAGTACCCAGCCACTCGACTAACAGGGCATCTCTTTGTCCAGCTATTGCTTCAGCAAAGTCAACCAGCAGAATGAGTCAACCGGCAGAACCCAAGAAACTCGATTGATCAACCGCCATGACCACTAGGAAACGCGTTCCCTATCTCTTGGCAGAAAACCAACTCAGCCAAAAATATTACAGAAAAGCTTTAGCATCATCTAAAAGCGAATTCTGGCCCTCTGCATCGCAGAATTCACCATAGTGAAATGTTCACTTCAACCCTGGCTATGGGTACATTAACCAAGCCAGTGACAAGGTGAGAGCACCTTCCAAAACCACCATTTCCAGAACAAAAAATCGTGGCACTCCATCCTGCTTCGTCCTCAGCACTGATGCAATCTCAGCCTTGGGAAACCACGGTGAAAATAGCTCCTCCGGGCAGCTGGTCCTCAGAGATTCCAGGGAAAAACAAAACAAGGCCATAGAATCAGGTGATGCGCAGCTGATACCAACAGATGCAAGGTACTGCACACAAGCCACCAAACTAGAAAAAAGGAAGCAGCATATGCCGTCTGAAATCCAAGTTCATATGTAAACCACAGCCAGCACAGCAAGCCAACTATAACCCTACGGCAGTAGTTGCCTACTCATCCGAGTCCCCCTAATTATATGGATTAGGCAGACGCTTCTTTTTCCGCCTTTTGGATCGCTGAAGGTTTTTTAAAACCCCATTCCCAGAATCAGGGGGTGATTCACTGGAAGGGGGGAGGGTGAAGCTGAGTGAGATCTGATAACCTCGAATTGCAAACGCATCTCGGCAATGTTCCTCCTCAATTTGCCAATATTGGAGCACGCACTTGGCTACATACTATGTTGATTGGCGCATAGGGTAAGGCCAGAGTAATCATCCACCTTGGGAGATGTGCTAAGGGCTGCTAATCGATCTTCCTCTGAGATTGGCAAGGTGGCAGCGAATCTGCTAGGCAGATCAGCATCAGAAACCATAAGACCCCGGCACAACACCTCAACAAAAGCTATCGAACAGTCACAATTAAATTGCATAGCCCCTTGGGGACAACTGTGGGAATCATGACAGGGATTTTCAGCATGGGAGGCCATGGATTCCGATGACCCCTGCTCACCATTCCTGCTATTAGCAGTTGAATTGATACAGTTGTCGTCAAAATCAGGCGATGATAGCACAGTATCAGAGGGAGAAAACTGGGTATCCGGCCCCATCCTGGCAAGCAGTTGATGCTTAGGAAAAACACCATTTTCCTCATCATCCCTCGAAGGCAGCTCCAACCTCTAGACAAAATCCTCCAATTCACTAGCAACTCCAGGCCCTATAGAGGCCTTGCAAACTTGAGTACCTACCTCCTGCTCAGTCGAGATCTCAGAATCCATAGGACCTTCCTTAGCTAAATCAGCAGGCAGGGCCAATTCTAATGGCACCTTATGATGGGCATCATAGGCCTCTTGTTTAGAGCCAGAATTTACAACATTCCTAGGATTCAAACATTGTGAGGTGTCAACAGCATTGAGGCCATCCATAGAAGAAAGAGGCCCACTATCTTCCAAGGTATCAACAGGGGTCAGGTTCTTAGAGGCAACATCCTGTTGAGCAGGCATATCCTTTCTGGAGTTTTTTTGGTGAGCAGATCGACCGTTTACATTATGGACAGGTCTCCCCTAGTAAGCAACCACAACATCGACAGCCAAGGCCAATTCATTATCACCAAATTTAACCCTGATTTTTGTAGGGAGAGGAGCATTTTTACTTACTCCAATGCATATCCGAGCGAAGTGCACTCGTTCCATACGGGTAGTGCTCGGGTCTAGATGAAGGGGTTTACCAACCCCACTAGCTATCCAGCTTAGACCTAAGGGGGTCCAGTATTCAATCGGGATGTTGAAGAGGGTAATCCAAATTGGAAACGTTTGGTGAGAGTCCTTAGACAACTCCATCCCAGGTAGCCATCGTTTAAAGTAAATGGATTTCTTGCCAAATGCCTAGGGAGCTTTAGACAAACAGAGGTTCAATTGTTTTTCAAAGGCAAACCGAAAGAAGAAGAAGCCATTTTCGTTCCCAGCAACATGACTTAGTCCAAATCTGGCCCAAATTTTGCAGGCAATATTGTTAACCGCCAGGAAGTGTAGTGGAGTTTCATAGAAGTAACCCACTAGCGTTGCATCCCATAGTTCCTAGCTCTGCTGAATGACTTTAGCAGGAGGAGATATGGAGACAACATCCCCATCTATAGATTGAGGGGGATAAAATTTAAGTGGAGGATAGAGACTAACTCCATTGTTTAGGACCATATCTACCGAGGAGGACGAGGGCATAGAAAGAGCCGCACCTGAATTGATTTTCGAAGAGATGGGCACAAGCCCAGATTTGACAGCGATTTCGCTCTTGACCTCACCAGAAGACGAATGCAGGTAGGTCAGATTTGCAACAAAAGCATTAGCTTCAGGATTTGAAGTTGGAAGCCCCTGACCGTCCGCACACCCAATAAGCACTGACTTCAAACACTGGTCTGCACTCCCAACAAGAGAAATGAGGGAAGAGGGAGACGGCTTCAAATCCTTTAGAAAGGAGGCATCAGGCCCAGGGGATGGGAGCAGGGAGCCCCTTTGCAAGGGAGGGAAGGAGGGAGAGGGTAGGATGGCTGTAGACGAAACTATCGCCACTGAAGAAAGCTTGGGGGACAGAGAAGGGAAGGAAACCCTAGAGGGAATCGTCGGCGGAAATAGGGGGCCGACCATGGCTGGCGCTGGTGACGGCGAGAGCCAGCCAAGAGACGCAGTTCAAATTTCAATTTTGAAATTTGAAAGAAGAGAGAAGGGAGAGAGAACGTTACTGGACGTAACTGAATTTTTTCATATTTTCATAGAGTCCCTTCCAAACTTTCATGAATATAGTTTAACGAGACACTTTTACAAAACATGGACATGGGTCTTAGCTATTTTGTGCCAAAATTTGAGCCAGTTTGGTGATCAGATGGTGTCCGGTTCAGTCTGCCAACACAGACTGCCCATTCGGGTTCCAGCAGAACTGTCCAGGATAGTTCTTCTTTCCTAATTTTTTTATGGTTCAATCGGGATATTTTTGACCAGTTCTGGGCGTCCTCTTGTAGCCAAGGGACTTAACTTTAAGAATAAATTTGGTTTAGGGCCGGTCCAAGTCAAAATATTGACCGGTTCAGACCAAATTCCCAGAACAGATTCTGCATCAGCATCAGCTGATGCAGACAAATTTTGTTCCAACTTTGAGGGCCGAATCATATTTAATTTGGATCCAATATTTACGAGACGATACTTGAATATCACCTACAAGGCCTTAGCTAACTTCGGGCGCCGATTTGGCCCATTTTGGGTTCAGGTTATAGTTTATTTAAAATTATTTCCCCAACTGCTCAAAGAAACAGTTTAGCAAGACCCTTGCTGTTCATGAGTCCGGTTCAGTATCCGACCCAAATTTTCTTGGGATGTCGGTTTACATGGTGATAGTCCACACCTAATACTAGCAACATGAGTTGGGTTGGACTCCAGCTCAATCCAATTTGGGGCGTGTTTGGCTAAATTTCAGAAACTAGAATTTCAGCATCAGCAGAACCAGTAAGCTGATTCTGCAGCCGAGTTTGGGTCTGATTTTGAACCCCTTCTTGAATGCTTCAGAGGCTCATTTTTTTCCAATTTTACTTCATTAAATAAGGATCATTTTACCAGTTTTGGTCGTTTGATAATTTGGCCATTTAGTGGTCGATATAAAGCAAACATCAGGAACTGCCACAGCAGAACCCGATTTTGGACACTATCATGTGTCCAGGGCCGGTTCACCCATTTTAATTTTTTTCTTGCAAGCCCCCATGAATTTATGATAACTAAGGAAGCATATTCAACTATTGGATCAACAATACTCAAGAAAAAGTAGCCAAAAAATTTCTCAACAATCAAGGAAAGGGCCGAAGTACACTTGCCAAATTTCAGCAATTCCTCTTCCCTTCTTGCTGTTCACGATTTCCTTCTTCTTTTTCCCCATTGTTTTATTAATATATAATGTGCCCTTAATTTACTATATTTTATACTTACTATAATCCAATATGGAGTGAAAAATCCACCTAATTTCTCCATTGGTACAGATGCCAAATCGAATTTGTCCAAGTCTCCCTCGGTTGCCGAATTTTCCCATTTTGCCTATTATCTTGAAGGATTTAATTTAAAGTGTTCGGGTATGTGTTTGTGGAAATTTAGGACATGGAAGCTTAGTATAGATACAAAAGATCGTATAGTATTAATTTTGTCCCAAATCGAATCTCTTATCATCTCCTGATTTATATCCCTGGCTTTCGGGTTTGAAGTGAAATTTAAAAGATCGAGTGTCGGGGTTTTGGGAAACGACTATACGGGAAGTTAGTCTTCTTGTTAATGATCAACTGGGATTATTTACCTCAAAATCCAGATTGCCTAACACATCCCGAATTAATTCCTAGCTTTTAGGTTCAAAAATTAAATTAAAGGAATCGGGCTTCAGTATACAAGAAAACTAAGACATAGGGGGCTAGTATATTTGTCAAAGACTATTTTGGATTAATTACATCATAATTTGAATTACATAAGTCATCCCGAATTACATTCCTGGTTTTTGAGATTGCGGTCTTTGCAGCCTTAGGCTCTCTAACTCACCCATACATATAAGGCCATGATCTGGATCTGGACTCTCGGCAAGACCAATCATAGGACGTACCATGCGTAGTTAGTTTAGGAAAGAAAGATGCATATTTGAGCCAAGTCTCTATCTTTTCACTGGCCTATGTGATTTTGATCTAGCCAAGTCTATCGTCGTCTATATTTGGGCATTGTCCGGAAGCTCCAAAGTCATGTGACCCGATGTGGTAAGGATTTTCTATTCGTTCCAAAGTGTTATGTTAAATTGTGTATATGCTTAAATCATGTGAAGATCTAAGCCCATAAGAAATATGAAAATTATAAAGGTATATAGAGGGAATGCCACTATATGTGATATGAATGATCCGTTCTCCCGATGTGAGGACTATGTGAAAGAAGTTTGGTGGACTTCTCTTAAAGATTAAGAAATCGTGAAACTAGGACCACAGATGTATGTTTAGAGGGTGATATCCCTTATCATGCCATCGATATTACTGTGAAGACTCAAGGATTACCCTAACTGCTTATTGGAGAGGGTGATGTCCTTAGCAAGTCTTAATATATTATTATGGAAGGATGATAACTACCTTTGGGCACCGGGGGACATGGGGGCATATCGTTATCGGCCTGTCTATAGGCATGATATATAGATGGCTTCTCCGCTGGGTCTAAAATAAGCGCTCATGATCTTAGATCATGTGGGATATTATGACCTTTTCTCGTTCTCCTACACCTTTAGCTAGTAAGGTTTACTGTCTCTAGTTGACAAATATAAGTATTTATGTATAATTTATATCCCAAAGAGAAGAAGGATAAAATATGAAAAGTTAATTATGTTCCAAAATTATAATTGATCACATCTTATATTAACGCATCATTGTTGTACTCACATCTTGATTATAGTGCACCTGCTGAGCTATTAGCTCACCCTTGTTTCTCCTTGTCTCTAGTTTTGTACAGATCTGATATATCCGATGGGACAACGTAGAGATTGAAAGTGGACTAAGCTTGGATTTATAAAATCATGTCAAAGACTTAGAAATTGTAGTTTTATTTATGTCATGGGAATTGTATATGTTTAGATTTCAATTGAACTCATTAATGTATACTGTACCTAAGGTTGATAATCTATTAGTTTAAATTCTATTATAATTGGATTTATTTATGCTTCCATAGATTATTGTGGTTTGTAAAAGATACCTAGTGGCATCTCGCTTTGGCTAATGTTGTGTTTAGATATACAGCGTTGGAGTCATGATTTATATGTGGCAATTGAATCCTATGCGGTTTTGTGTGTTATTGATTGTATGATGTCGAATATGGGTATTATTGGATATATTCTGTATTATATTGGAGATTATACAGATTTTTATATTAAGAGATGTCCGTATTATAGACAGAACTCTACCAGAATTTCGGTAAAAAAATACGGTCTATCAAAGTTTTGGGAAACAGAAGTGTGGAGGAAGAAAGGTGAGGAGGGAGAGAGAGCTAGAGGGTAGAGAGAGAAGGAGCAAAAATGAGGTTCCCGAGTTTATTTCGAGCACGAGTCAGTTAGAGAAGTGGTAGATCTGGTCAAGGTAAGTATAATCATACTTTCTTTGTTCTCTCTTTTGATTTTTATTTGTATTCTCTTGGATATTTTCATTCTGATATCTACTAAAAACATGTAAATCATAGAACCTATGATTATTACATGAATTATTTATTGTTTAATGTCTGATTTTCCCATCGTTTCACACAGAATAGCTTCGCCCAAACCCTAGATCCTTTCCTGACCACCGTTTGCTCATTATTTTGCATTCTAAGCTTAAGTTGGCTCTAGATAATGAAAACCCATACTTTGAATGGGGTTATTTATCGTTTGGGTGTTTGATTTTTCATATATTGCTTCGTTTTACAAATTTAGATCCCTAAACCCACGTGATTACTGTTCATCTGGGACCTTAGGTATTTTTACATGATTCCACATGATTTAATTGTTAATTAAGTTGCTTATATTTGCATGTGTTTAATTGTATATTCCAAAAATTATGTTTGTTAACTAATTGTCAATAAAATGTTATCCGGAAGCCTTTAAACTTACATTTGTTTTTTAGTGGTAAGAATTTCCGTACATATAAATTAAGTCCTAAGAAAATTTAAATCTGAAAGAAAGATAAAAATTATACAAGTATACTAAGAAAATACTACAATTTGTTATATATATGATTTGTTCTTTCGGAGGGAGAAATTTTTGAAAGAAATTGGGTGAGCATTCCTTCAAAGAATAATAAATCATGAAACCCGGACCACAAATTTATGTTTTGGAGGATAATATCCCTTGGCAAGCCATTAATATTACAGTGAAAACTCAAGAATTATCCTGACTGTACATTGTAGCGGGTGATATTCATTGGTATGCCTTAGGATATTACCATGAAAGTATGAGGACTGCCTCTAGATCACGGGAGGTTAGGGGGCATTTTATCGGCCCTGTATACTGGGTGATAGGTATACCACTCGCCATGTGGTGTTTAGCCTTGTAGACTGGCAAAAGCGTATGCCGTTCGCTACAGGATGTTAAGTATGTAGTTTGGCCTTAGATCATGTGGAACATTATATTCCTTCCCTCGTTCTCTCACATTTTTAGCTAGTAAGGCCTACTGGCCATAATCCGTAAAGATAAATATAATTTGAAAAGTGTATTAATTCATGTTTTATATCTTCATGTATCCTTACATATTGCTTCCATCCCATTTCTTGTTTTATTTGAATATATTGCTTAGTTTTTATTTATGTTGCACTTACTGAGCATTTGGCTCACCCTTCTTTTTTCTTTCCAGATAAGCACACTCTTATACCTGACGTGTCTGAGTAGGTCATAGACGTAGGATAGCTGTGAATCTCACATTGAAGAGTTTTTGGGACTTAGTTTATGATTTTTGTATATATATATATATATATATTGGTAAGTAAGTAAATTTTATAAATGAAATGAAAAAAGTACAAATCAATATTCTATCTCCGAGTGACAACTTGGATTTAGAACAAAGCCATTGGGGCAGGCAACCCCTGAATACCATGAAACATATCACGAAACCAGATAAAGATAAAAACGAAAAAATATTACAACTGCCAACCTCCAAATCCAATCCATAACCCACCCAGCAATTTGCCGGAGTAATCAGCTAAAAAGAAACCTACCAAATGCTACACTGGGACCAACATGCCATTCCGGCATTTGCGGCATTGTTGCAAACCGGTTGAAAAGTCACCTATCGCAAGGCTGCCCCACCCGGGAATGTGAGAGAGAAGGAACCAGAACTCCTATAAGAGCAAAATCGTCCTAGTTGGCCAAATCGAGCTACCCAACTGGGCAGACCAAGACGCCAACCACTATGCAAACCAAGAGACGGGTCAACTAGTTGTCTAGACAACCCATTCTACCAAATTCCCATTCGTGTCAAGAGACCCTTTCCAGGAAACCAGGCATGGAAACAACTAAACTGCCAGAAAGCTTTTATTTTATTTTATTTTATCTTTTGTAGCACACTGGGCATATGCAAACCGGCCAAAAACTGCATTCCTGCCATAAAAACCATCTCAGCAAAAAAGAAGGCTAGGCCTCCAAACCGGGAGCTTGTGAGAGAAGGAGCCAGTTTGCCCAAAATAACCACTTCGTCCAAGTTAGCAGGCATCCCATACCGGAATCTTGTGAGAGAAAACTACATTCAGGCACTCAATCCCAGAGTGTATTAGCAAACCGGAAAAAACCACAAGCACCTCGGCCATAAGCACCTTGGGAAAAATCAGCTCATCTCATCCCTAGCTAAGGGTACATCAGCCAAACCAGCACAATGCAGAATGCACCACCAAAATCATCACTTCCCAGCCAATGGATCTCCATCCAGCTTCATCAAGGCTCACTTAGGCTGGTGCACTCCTCAGGCATTAAGCATCACCCCGGTCTCTTGTAATTTTCAGGCAAAGAAACCACCTCACCCTGAACAGCACCACGGGCAATACTCACATCACGGCACCAGCAACCTCAACTACACACAGACCACGGCCAGAAAAATCAAACCAAAGCAAAGCAAATGCAAACCACGGGCATTACGCATCATCCCATAAATTCAGTCGGTTCTCAGCCGACACATTGCCTGCAAAACCCTTTAAGTTCTTGGAAGCAGATTTTCGCTGTCTTCGGGACTTGACATGCTTCTAGGTTCCTTCTTGCTCGAAAGGAGCATGAATGGAATTCACAATATTTATTCTTTTGTCAAACGGCTGAAGTGAGCACTTGGAGACATCCGGGGATACAAGAATGCTAACTAGCGGGGCAAAGTCTTCAATTATATGAAGGCCGGGCACTTATTCATCCAGATCATTAAATTTTTTATTTGGAAATTCAGTATACGTTTTTAATAGGGTAGCTAGAAAACCACAAATAAGCTTCTTCCTGTCAGGAGATAAGGAGGCAATATGTGGTTGAGTAGTTTTGTCATTCATCAACAATCTTAGAGCTAATGCACCTGAAGAGCTGTGTTGTTCCACCGTAGCTAGGGAAGAGGATGATTTGAACACATCCCTCGTCTCATTGGTAACCACTAGCCAACAGCTATTCATGAAATCATGTACAATGAGCCTTTGTTCTAGAGTAAAGGAAGCAAGATATTTCAGAGTAGCTTCTGCCCTTAGTAACATCTCTATGGCACGTAGCGTTGGGTCATGAAAACCATCTTCATCTGCCACAACCTCCTCCACCTGAGCAAGAGCAATCATGGGATTGCTAACTAGGACTTGATGGTTGTCTGGATCCATCTGAAACTGTATCTTCCTAGGAGCATCCTGTGCCCAACCCACTTGTACACCACCCAATGTACCACTTTGGTTGACAGGGTCGGGCCCATCCTGCAGGCAACCCTGTGACTCAACTGCACGGGTTACATAATCATCCTAAGCGTACTTACAGGAGAGTTTAATGATAGAATTGGGTGTTGAGTCACAAACATCTGCACTATAGACAGAGGTCTCCTCACTTGAGGAGTGAGACTGCTCATGCTTTCTACCCTCAACATTGGAGCTGGTACTGCCTTCAGGGATATCTTTGTGTTGAAGGGAACCGTGTAGGGGCACATGATCCCCAATTAGGGTATGGGTGCTCTGGAAGTCCATAGTGGATGGCTGTTTCTCATACAGCTGCACTTCTGCATGCTAGCAAGCCTCTGTTTGTGATGTGGTGGCAACAACACATGGTGTCATACAAGCAGCATCTGAATCGTGGTGCCTTTCCTTACTGATGTGTTCTTGGTGAAGGCCCTTATGAACTCCTGGATAAATGGCAGGACATTGGGTGGATTGGGGCTGCTCAACAGCCTCACAGAACGCCTCGTTCTATGCATTTATCTCATCAGCACAGTCAGCCTGAGACACAGGATCCATAGGGCCAACCGACGCCTCACCTTGATCAGAGCCATGGTCTATCTATCCTAACCAAGATAATTTCTCATAGGAAGTAGCAATGTGTTGCACAAAATTAATGCCATCTTGATTTCAAACCCTCTCACCGGCAGCTTTTATAATCTCCTCAGATTGCAGTACAACAAATTTGTTAGAAGAGCTCATCTCAGAAGCATCACCTTGTGCACTCAGCTGAAAAATCTTTCTGCAAGGTCTTCTTAGGAGAAGGTTGGGGCACCCTGGAGTGGGGGCAACCCAAGTTTTTCCCGTAGGACGGAATTCCATCTTCATTTTACACTGAGTAGAATTATGCCTACGCTCCCGATTGCTGCTATATCTCGAGAGGTTACCTTGGTATTCAACTACTACCTCAACAACATACTCGTCCGTATCAGCAACAAACTTGCCTGAGTTAAGTATGATTTTTTTTGGGAAGAGCCTCATCAATCCTCACTTCAACGTGCATGAGAGCAAAATGTTGACGGTCCAGCTTAGTCATATTAGTATCCAATTGAAGTGGTTTTACTACGGTATTGGCGATCCAGCTAAGCCCCAAAGGGGTTCAGTATTAGGCAGGGACGTTCCATAGATTGATCCAAACTGGAAGGGATATGTGTTCCTTTTTAACCAATGGCATTCCTGGTTGCCATCGTTGAAGGATTAAGGTTTTTCCCCCAAAAACCCAAGGGCCTCTAGCCAAACAAGCTTCCAGATGAGTATCAGATGGAAATCAAAAAAAGAAGAAACCATTAGCAGACTCGACAACATGAAGAATGCCAAAACGTGCCCATATATGGTGAGCAATATGGTTAACGGCTTGAAAATGCAAAGCTTTACCAAAGAAGTAACCAAGTAAGGTCGACCCCCACATTTCCATACTTTGTTAGATAACCTCTGGAGGAGGAGAGATTGAAGCTACCTCTCCATCCACACTCTGAGGAGAGAAGAATTTCAAATCATAGGTGGGTTGCTTACCTCGGTTCTGGACTATATCAGACCAAGAAGCAGGATTCACGGGCGGCTTATTCAAGGATAACAACCCAGAGGGGCAGAGCCTATCCACTGGGGGCAGATCTGCAGCTTCTTCCTTCGACGTCAAGGACCGTAATCCGTCATCCACTTCATTAGATAGAGCTGCGGACGAAGTCATCTGCACTGGCATGGAACCAGGGTGCTGATTCAGATGGAATACATTGTATTATTTTGATACGTATATGTATATCGATGTTTGTGCATGGTTTTCATGGATATGTAGTTTAGTTTCTGCTGTATATGATGAATGTATGTGCTTCCGCAGGCTTTTATGGCTATATTTGGCTACCTAGTTGGCATCTTGTTTGAACCGACGTCAAACCCAGAGTTATGATATAGTGCCACCTATTGTCCTTGAGGCAATTGAGATCCTATGTATGTGTAGTGTGTATACTGTGATTGTTGTAAGATAGGGATTTGTATAGGTTTTGTATTGACAGATATCCATTTTACAAACGAAACTCTTTTAAATTTTTGACAGAAAATACAGTCCATCATAGTTGGTATTAGAGAAAGAGATGCCTTAAATTTGATTTGGATCTTGTGCGACAACTTAGGATAGTGTAGCCTAAGACTAAATAGGTGAATGTAGGCATAGAACAACTAAGTTAAGCTGGATAACCCTAGTCACCCTAGCTCGCGTAACTTAGATTAGAACTAAATTAGGACGATAGTCTTATTTAATTACGTAGATTACAATGTCTTAATTAGAGTCCGATCTTTTGACTAATTTGCAATTGTTCTTGTTTCAAAAGTGTTATTAAAAGCAGATCATGCCACCTAGGAGAAGAGGTTCGTGGGGAGGTGGTCAACGACGAGACCGGGAGGCCGAGTATTTGAATCTATTGGGTCATATGGCAAATATTATTGAGGATATGGAGCAAAGAAATCTCACCCCTGTTCCTTCTTTGGCTTCTGTGCTAACTCCTATTAATCCTAAACCTTCTGCCTATGATCACTTTATCTAGGAGCGAGTCCCAAAGTTTTTGGGGGAGCCTAACCCCATTAAAACAGACATATGGTTTGAATGGTTGAAGAAGGTGTTTACTGTCATCCGTAGTCTCGAGGAGAATTGAGTTCTGTTTGCATCTTACTGACTGGAGGGCGAGGCACACCACTGGTGGCAAATGAAGAAGAGAGCCTTTGGGGTGCCTGAGGACGAGATTACTAGGCCGATGTTCGAGAAAGTATTCACGGAAAAATATTTCCCATCAAGCCTTTGTGTTCAGGAGCAAGAGTTTATCCGTTTGAAACAAGGTACCTGGTCGGTTGCTGAGTACGATGCCATGTTTACTGAATTATCATGGTTTGCCCCATATATGATCGATGACGAGGAGAGGAAGGCAAGGAAGTTTTTGCAAGGCTTGTGGGATGATATTCACAAGCAATTAGCAACCTTAAAGTTGGTGACTTACACAGGCGTGTTGGATCGTGCCCTAATCCATAAACAAGAACTTGCCAAGGAAGAGTTCTTCAAGAAGTAGTCGCTGCGTAAGAGTAGAGTTGGTGGCAGTTCAAGCGCAAGTTTCGGGAGGCCGTCCAAGAAAACAAAGCAGCTGGATTCAAAAAAGAAGAGCAATTGGACCTCCTTATCTTCTCAAGCAGATGGTGGTAGTTCCAACTATTGTTAGAAGATGCATGGGAACAAGCCTTATTTTAGATTGATGGGCAGCTGTTTTTATTTCGGCCAGGTGGGGCACTGGGCCAAAGAATGCCCTCATCCGCAGAAGGCCCACACTTCCAAGCCCGTTGTCCAACAAAAAGCCTTTGCAGTGTCGGCGAGTGAAGCAAAGGCATTAGATAATGTGGTTGAAGGTATTCTCTCCATTTGTGGCACTTCTTGTTCAGTACTTTTTAATTCTGGATCTACGCATTTGTTTGTTTCACCACAATTTTCCTGTCGTATTGCATCCTCTCCTATGCTTCTTGACCTCTCTTTGGTTGTATCGACACCTACGGGATCTTCTGTTATCACCGATGTTTCTTACCCTTGGTGTGTTGTTGAGGTGAATGGTTTGTCTTTAGTTATCGATCTGATTATTCTAGAGATGCATGATTTCTATGTTATTCTGGACATGGATTGATTGTCAAGATATCATACAACTATTGATTTCTTCCATAAGAGAGTGGCTTTTGCGATTCCAGAGTGTGAGCCTTTTCACATTCAGGGAATTCAGAGATTGAAGGAACCTAGCTTTATTTCGGCCTCCAAGCTCGCCGTTTGTTGAAGAGCGATTGTGAAGCCTTTCTCGCTTGTGCCTGTGTTCTGGAGAACCGTGAGCTATCTGCGAAGGATATTCCGATTGTGTGTGAGTTCGAGGATGTGTTTCCTGATAAGTTGTCTACTCTATCATGACATCATGAGATCGAGTTCGGAATTGATCACGTGTCGGGGTTGGCAACTATATCGAGGACCCCTTATCACATGGCCCTTGCTGTAAGGTACAGGTATCTAAAATATAGTAAATTCTAGGAATTAAATTGGTATAATTAAGTTTGAGATTAGTGAAATTGAAAAAAATAAAAAAATTCATCTAGTGTAGCAAACTGCAGGGCTGAGCCTGCTGCAGGCTCGAGCCCAAAAGGAGGCACGGATTCCAGTAGCTACTGGGCATGCTGTGCGCTCGAGCGCAACAAAAAGCGCCAATTCCAGTAGCTACTAGGCACAATGCTGACTCGAGCTGGCCAGAAGGCACCAATTCTAGTATATGTGCACTCAACGCGTGCTTGCTAGGCGCTCGAGCGCGGGCACGATTTTCTGTCATCGAGTGATTTTGTTTTTGTTATAAAAGGGGAATGGGAAAAGAGTGAGGGCATGACCACGAAGAGCAGAGAAGGAAGAAGGAGAAGAAAGGAAAAGGGGCATTCATTTTGATATTTATGTTTTAAAAGGAGAAGAAAGGAAAAGGAGCAGAGAAGAGTGAGGGCGCTCGCTTTTTGGCATCTCCATTTTGATATTTATATTCTAAAACCCTCATACCCTAAGCTTTGTCACAAATAATGCTTCTTCTCATAATTTATTAGTTATATTTTGTGTTTATATATGATTATTATAAGGAAAAAGAGGTGGATACTCCCAGAGGGGTGGATAGATCCTTCCAGATTTGTTGGAATATATAAGGAAAAAGGGGGGCGAATAGGCAGTTATGACTTTGGTAGGCCTACATCCTTGTTGGTTGGTGATTGTTATGTAGGGATGATGTGCCATGGGTTTGTTTCCCAGTTTTCTTCTGGTCGATCCGGTCCCCTTCTGCCAAAAAAAAAGGGGCATCTAGTCCTTTGGAAGTTGACCGGTATGTTTTGCTTGGCTTGATAATTGCCACGGATTAGGGTGCTTTGTTGGCTGTTTGCCTCGTTGGCGGTTTGTTGTCGGTGGGCAGAATGTTTTTTTGGTTAGTGTCACTGGGAGGTTTATTTAGGTTGCAGGGGTTTGGCTGGCTTGTTGGGAATGTTGGGCAGCTTGTTTTTTAGGCGGGATAGGTGGAGGATTGATCCTGCTAATGTCAAGCGACTCAAAAGATTGGTATGCGGGCTGCTGATCTGGCATTCTGGAGTTTCTTTGTAGAGTAAATTCTAGATTGGCTAGTCGGTCTGATAGCTGCATACAACCGAAATTCTCTCAGTTTTTTAGATGGTAATTGCCGGTTTGAGTTTTCTGTCTGTTTGGGTAACCTTGCCTGGCCTAACGTCTGCTTTGCCCGATTGGCCCATCTATTGTACATTGCGATTTTGCTTCTTGTCAGCTTTGTATCTTGGTGGAGTTTGTGCTCTCCTCACTTTGCAGCTACAGGCGGGTCAGCACTTCGCTCAAGAAAAATAAGGGTTTTTTGCCGATGAACTTGTTGACCTGCAATTTTGGTTCTTGGCCGGTCAGTTGGTTGACGGGCAAACATGAAAAAAAATTACGATACTTTTGGCAGGTCAACTTGTTGACCAGCAATTTTGGTTTTTGGCCGGTCAACTAGTTGACCACATCATGAAAAAAAAATAGAGGGTTTTGGCCGGTCATTTTGCTAACCGGATAATTAGGTTTCAATATCAGAGGCTTTTGTTGCTATCCGGGCTTGTATGCTTTGTGGGATGCTCACCTCGCTAGTTGTAGTGGTGCCAGTTTGCATTCCAAAACTTCTCGGCTTTTTGGTTTCGGATCCGTTGCTCTGCCGAATGCTTGCCTTACTGGCTTTTCGAGCTTCGCCTCCCTGTTTGGTCTGTTGCTGGGCTCTCTTTCTGTTCGATTTTTGGGGCTTTTCGGGCTCCTCCACTATTTGAACCGGGCTTGTTGTTGTCCGGAATTGTAAGCATTGCTGGCCGGATGCCTTGCTGGTGATCTAATATGGTAGGTGCTTTCCCATGTAGCTAGCAGATCCTACGTCTGTGGTTGGATGGGTTCCTAAGTTGAAAGGTTCCCTTCATTCTGGAAGGGTTGGCTGAAGTGGAATAGGAGGGCTGACTTGCCCCTGACCATCGAGGCAATATCCCCAGTCTTCCTGGTCCCCACTCGCGCATGACCCTGGTAGCTTGCTATGGAAATCAGCGGTTTAGAATTCAGTGGGCTGTTTCAGATTGTCTCTTTATTCCGTTTTGACCTGACAGGTTATTCGCTTCTGGAAGATGCTTCTCTTTTTCTTCCTTTGTCTTTTTGGCTTTCTTCATTTTGACTCGTGAATTGTTTTATGATACTTTGACAATGCCCCAATGCCTGTGTTCTAAATCCAAGTCGGCAAAACACTTGGATATAGAACACTATTTATGTATTTCTTCTTTTTAGTTATAAAATTTAATTACTTATCAAACATATATATATATGATTATTATGAATTGTGGCTTTGATTTCCTTGTTTGGCTTACGTTTTGTGTTCGTTTTATGTTCAAACGGTTTGCTTCAAACGCTAGCTCGAAAATTTAAGGATATTTGGTTCTAAACTCTTGAGAAATGTGATAAAAAACATCATTTGATCTATTGTTAAGTTTGTTGGACAATTTTTATTTGAAGTTTTGAAAAAGGGCTACACTGTTAGACTTTCTGAGAGTATTTCAAACCATTTGAAGGATTATTTGTAAGAATTTGATTTGGCCTTTGAAGCATTTTTTTTTTATTAAGTAATTAATTGCATTAAAATTTAACAAAATGTACAAAAAATTATGTTCTTTACCAAGTGTTTTGCTGACTTGGGAAGGGAAACATAGAGACTAGGGAGTCCCCTAGAACCATGACAAAAGCCATTAAGAAAAATTACAAGATCGAGATTGACATTAAAAACGCAAATCTAAATCGGCACTTGAAACGCATGTCGAAAACGCGCTTGAAATGCAGATCCAAATCGGAACATTAAAGCCACTCCGGCTTTTAAAAGGCATAAGGCCACTCCTGGCCTTAAGGGGCACAAGGCCTCTCCGGCCCTCAAGCCCCTCACAATTTACTCCGGCTTTCAAGACGTACAAGGTAACTCCAGCCTTCAAGGCGCCACAAATCACTCCAGTTTTAAAAAAGCGTAAGGCAACTCCGGCCATCAAGAAACACAATTCAACTCCAGCCTTAAATCACTCCGACCTTTACGAAGCACAATTCAACTCCGGCCTTAAATCACTCCGGCCATTTAGCTTCTCACAGATCACTCAGGGTTCCAAGAGCGTAAATCAACTCTGGATTTTGAAAGGCACAAGGCCACTCCGGCCTCAAGAGACGCAAGCCAGTTCGGCCTTCAAGAGACGCAAGGCCACTCCGGTCCTCAAGAGACGGAAAGTCACTCCGGCCTGAAGATACGCAAGGCCACTCCAGCCTCAAGAGGCACAAGGCCACTTCGCCATTTCTCGCTCGAGCGCAACAGCATATTGACAATTCAGCAACCGCAGCAAACCGGCTAATCGGTGTACAGCAGGCCCCCCAACCAGCCAAACTCCAAACTGGCCTGAGGAATACAAACCGATCACTGAAGTCACCATGCCAGGCACTAGGGCCACGCCAGCACACGGCCAAAGCAACAATCCACCATTCAGTGCTTCCGCTGAATTTTTCTTAGCAAGAGCAAGCCATTCAGTGGTTCACTGAAAGTCGACAATTGGAAAGGTCTTCAACTTATTAGAAGGATTAAAAACATCAAAACAAGATCATAGCCTATTCTGCAATACCAACGCCAAATAGTCCCAAACCAGAGCTGCATGAGCATCCCCCAAATCGTCTAGCAGATAGGAACAATCAGGCAGAGGATCAACAGAGCCAGCAACAGAGGACATTCGAATGCTCTCGATCCAAATGACAACGCGACAACCAGAAAGGGCTTCGATGCAGCACACCAGCCGTCCAGAGAGCACCGCATCAGTAGGAGCTCCATCGACCAAACAAGGCCTCAGCCAGCTCTTTGGCACCCCAGCTGAGAGATCCCTAACCAGAGCTGCACGGGCACCCCCATCCCGTCCAACAGGAAGGCACACATAGGCAGAGGGGCTTCAGAGCCAGAGCACAGGACAAATGTCAGCGACAGATCCAACGAGCAGCACTAGAACAGAGGCTACGGACAGCAGCTCTCGAAACCAAAGAATGCAGCACAGAGAATCATCTTCACCCCATCAGAAGAGGCAAGTTGTCGAGGTTACACAAATCGGACAGCAACCAAATCCGAAGCTTCCATAAGGAAACCGGAAATAAGGACTCTCAGCCCTGACAGCCAGAGCATGGAAACCAGCCAGATCCGGGGACGAGAGACCCAAATAAATCAAATTTCAAAGCTGAAATTAGATATTCTAAAGATGGAATTTAAAGAAAAAATAGAAACTGTAGAGAATCCAGAGAGTAGTGGAACTACTCTCTGATACAGGCACTACAGGTGAAATAATGGCTCAAGCAGAAATCCCAAACCGCTACTACACGAGCACCAGGCACCAAGGCATCAGCTCCAATAGACGATGAAATAGGCCAACGAGCAAGATCCATCATCCCAATTTGAAATAGCAAAATAAAAGTGGGAGAATCGGTTCGAGCTCACAGCCACAGAGGAAGCCTCTGAAGAGTGGAGTTGGAAACCGGGAGGGAGCCGGGCGGAGAATCTAGGAGACCGGCCATGGCTGGCTCCGGCACTGCCCGGCAGAGGAGGCAGAACCCTGGAGCGCCGCGGTAGAACCCTAGGCACGCAGTTTAAATTTCAAATTTTGAAATCTAGAGAGAGGGGAGAGCACCTCTCTCTAGAGGCTGAATGCCATGTCATGCCTCCTTTGAAGCATGATGTGTCAAGATTAAGGAAATAAGAATAAGTATACGTTCAGTTAAGTATATCAGTAAGAAATTGGACCTAAAACTGTTATATAGTCAGGTAAGGTTCTCCGGTAAGTATTAGAACATTACGGTGATAATCGAGGATAACACCATCCATGGAGTGATATGTGGTCTGCCTCTCCTCGAGGCATTAAATTGGGAGGATAAATACATTTGAACTTAGAATCTTGAGAAATGAGATCATTTAGACTTTGGCCTTAGATTATGTAGAGTGAATACAATTTATCCTTAATTATTCGCTCCCTCGACTAGTAAGGTCTACTAGTTTGGGTCTCTTCGGATAATAAAATTAAATTTGAAGAATAAGTGAAGTTTGAAATTGGCTTATGATTTCTAACATCTTTTATAATGATTAATGTTTTTCTCACGTTTTTCATTTACCTTTTGTCCCTTGATATTCGCATGGATTTGCCTCTATTGTAATTATGTTTTATATAAGGAATTTCATTTGCATGCTTTTATGGAACCTTGTTAGGCTTTGGCTCACTCTTCTATTTTTTTCCCTCCAGATGAGACCGTAGAGCTGCTACCCGATGAGAAAGGGTAAAAAAAGGGTTTAGCTAAAGAAGCCTTGAGAAAAAATGAAGTCCTTTGAAGAACTTTTAGAGTTTGATAATAGTAAATATAAATAACAAATTTTGTGGATGAAACTTTTGTATTTATAGTCATGGCATATTATATTTTATGTTAGGTTATTATTTTTGCTTCCGTGGGACTACCTTATGGATTTTGTATTGCTTCCAAATTTTGACTCTGAATTGGTACAGGTTCCTACTTGGCATCTTCCTTTTGAATCGATATAGTGGATAGGAATACTGTATTGGAGCCATGGATGAATATGGCATTTTGTTGATCCTATGTTTTTGTAATGAATGAATGACTGTGGAAGTATATTTATCTGTTTGCCTTGATCAGGTTGTTTGTATTGATTTTTGTCCAATTTTAGAGAAAACTCTACCCGATTTTCTACAAATATTTATGTTATTTTCTTATGGGCTTTAGTTATCTATTTTAATGACGAAGGTTATTTGAAAAAAAATGACCCGTTCCGTCACACCTACTGAGCTGAAAGAGTTGAAGTAGTAGTTGTAGGATTTGGTCGATATGGATTTTATTAAACCCAGTGTTTCTCCATAGGGTGCTCCAGTGCTATTTTTGAAGAAGAAAGATAGGACCTTATGGCTTTGTGTGGATTATTATGAGTTAAATAAAATGATGATAAAGAATAAATACCCATTGCCGTGGATTGATGACCTCTTCGATCAATTGCAGGGAACCCGAGTGTTCTCAAATATCGATCTT
Organism: Nepenthes mirabilis; assembly: GCA_025585075.1. Lineage (NCBI taxonomy): Eukaryota > Viridiplantae > Streptophyta > Magnoliopsida > Caryophyllales > Nepenthaceae > Nepenthes > Nepenthes mirabilis. Next base: position 2,577 of record JAODPA010077934.1, on the reverse strand, counting down.
TAGTTGGGATATCATCAGCTCTGGATTAAACAGGAAGATGTAGCGAAGACGGCATTTCGAACGTGATATGGCCATTATGAGTTTCTCATGATGCCATTCGGTTTGACGAATGTTCCCGCTGTATTTATGAATTTAATGAATCGGATTTTTCAGCCCTATTTGGATAAGTTTGTTGTGGTCTTCATCGATGACATCTTGGTCTATTTGAGGAGTGATGTGGAGCATTTGAGGATTGTCCTCCGAACCCTTATGGAGCAACGATTATTCACGAAGTTGAAGAAATGCGAATTCTCGCTTGAGGAGGTCATATTTTTGGGCCACGTTATTTCAAATGGAGGTGTCTCGATAAATTCAAAAAAGGTCAAAGTTGTGATCAATTGGGATCAACCGACGACCGTGATAGAGGTCTGTAGTTTTTTGGGTATGGTCGGCTACTATCGTCGATTTGTAGAGAATTTCTCTCGTATTGTGTTGCTGCTTACCCAGTTGACGTAGAAGGAGGTCAGATTTGAATGGACCGAGAAATGTGATTGTAGTTTCCAAGAGTTAAAGGATCGGTTGACTTCAGTACCGATTTTGACTCTTCCTGATGATTCTGGTGGTTTTGAGGTTTACTACGATGCTTCTAAGGTTGGGCTCGATGTGTTTTAATGCAGAACGGGAAGGTGGTTGTATATGGGTCTCGGCAATTAAAGGCCCACGAGAAGAACTACCTAACCCACGATTGGGAGTTAGCCATCGTGGTATTTGCATTGAAGATTTGGAGGCACTATTTGTACGGTGAGAAATTTTTGGTGTATTCCGATCATAAGAGCCTCAAGTATCTATTTTCGCAAAATGAGTTAAATATGAGGCAGCAGCGATGGATTGAGTTCCTTAATGACTATAATTGTGAGATCCAGTATCAGCCAGGGAAGGCGAATGTGGTTGCGGATGCCCTGAGTTGCCAGACTAGTTTGGTGACGACAATGCAAATAAAGTAGATGGAGATGCTAGATTGTCTAAAATCTTTTCACATCCAGTATTTCGTCAAGAGCAATCGTATGATGATATCTTTCTTACAAGTGCAGCCTGAGATCCTCCAGAGGATTAAGGAAGGGCAGGCGAGTGATCCATTTTTTATGGACATTGTTAGTGATCTTGGTAGGGATTCCTGGATTGATTTCAGTGTTCGTGCTGATGGAGTCTTGAGATTCTAGAAGCAACTATGTGTTCCTGATGATAAGGAGCTAAAGGAAGAAATTATGAAAGAGGCACATTGAACCAAGTACACTATCCACCTTAGGATAAAAAAAATGTATCAGGATTTAAAGAAGATATTTTGGTGGAGGAATATGTAAAGAGAGATAGTTGCTTTTGTTGGGCAATGACTCGTTTGTCAGCAACTAAAGGTAGAGAGGAGGAAGCCTTTAGGATTGTTGTAGCCGTTGCCTATTCCGAGTTGGAAGTGGGAGGACATTTCGATGGATTTTGTTTCTAGATTGCCTAGGACCCCAAGGAATCACGATGCAATTTGGGTTATTGTGGATTGGCTGACGAAATTAGCTCATTTTATAGCCATTCAGACTACATATTCCAGTGATCGCCTAGCGTAGCTGTATATCAGCAAGATTGTTGGATTGCATGGTGTGCCAGCATCTATTATGTCTAATCGTGATCCGCACTTCGTCTCTAAATTTTGAAAAAGTGTGCATCGGGAGTTAGGGACGAATTTGAAATTCAGTACGGTGTATCATCGTCAAACCGATGGTCAGTCAGAGTGAACCATTTAGATTTTGGAGGATATGCTTCAAGCCTCGGTGATGGAGTTTAAAGGATGTTGGGATGATCACCTGACGTTGGTGGAGTTCGCATACAATAATAGCTTCCGGTCAAGTATTGGCATGGCTCCATTTGAGACACTGTATGGTAGAAAGTGCTAATCTCTGATCCATTGGAGGAGACTGGAGATAGACAACTTATGAGACCCGATGTGATTAGAGAGACATTAGAAAAGATTGTGGTGATTGTTGATAAGTTCAGGGTTGCCTAGAGTCAGCAGAAGAGTTACATAGACCGAAGAATATTAGAGCTCCGATTTGAGGTTAGCAATTTTGTGTTCCTTAAGGTTTTGCCGTCGAATGGAATCATGAGGTTTGGCATCAAAGGAAAGTTGAGGTAGCGTTATATTTGACTGTTCAAGATTTTGGGAAAGGTCGGAGAAGTGGCTTATCGGTTGGCGTTGCCTCCGAATTTGGCCAAGGTGCATGACGTCTTCCATATATCAATGTTAAGGAAGTAAGTTTACAATTCAGCGCATGTTATTGATTATGGTTCCTTGGTTATCAACAAGGATTTATTGTTTTTAAAGGAACCAGTGGAGACTTTAGATCGCAAGGATCAGATTTTGCATTCGAAAACAATCCTTCTCGTGAAAGTTTTATGGAAGAATCATTCCCGTAAGGAGACAATGTGGGAGAGAGAGGATAAAATCTGGGAGAAGTATCCCCATCTATTCTGAGGTATGCAGGTTTAATTAATTACTTGGATTTATTAATTTCGAGGACGAAACTTTGATAAGTGGGGGAGAATGTAATA